>WWET01004162.1:117318-134896 GCA_011038615.1 Limnodynastes dumerilii
TTTGATAGTTTTATACACAACGATTACTCACTAGCCCTGGTTTCCTGGCTAGGTTTATGTTCCGGTTTGCTGTATAGATTCCCCATCCACCCTGTTGTGACACATGGGTAGGTCTACTCAGTTAGATCATGTTTGATTACTGACACATATACGGTGCCCTTACCGGATCGTCATTTGAGCCACTTCTAGTGGCATGACATTGACCCTTGGGACCTAATTTATTGTGTCTTTATTATCATCTACATGGCACCCACAGGAGACAGACTTTCTGTCTGCACACCCCTCTACCCCCTTGTACCCACTGGGTAACAAGCTACCTTTATAGTGTGCCTACCATTAGCTGACACATAGAGCTATGCAACCACCACACGATTGGGAGGTTCATTTAGAGGACTAATATACTTGTTGTCTCCCTGATAGTCCTTCATATCCATTGAGCTGCTGTGCCATTGGTAATTATTGGAGGTAGGGCAACACTATGCACACTCAGCCGCAGAGCTGATCAGACCTTGGCATTATCATTTACTTCTGTCCACCATTACTGATGAGCCGCCGTGCCACGATATGTCCACATGCTTTGTGGCGTTGAGATGTTCGTTTCAGCCGCCGTGCTGAGGCCTACACCACTATATGCCCTTACATACATGTGCCCACTATTACCAGTGAGCCGCCGAGCCACTGAACAGCCGCCGTGCTGGTTATAACATAGTTATGTTCACAGTTTTACACTCAGTTTTACACTCCGCTCCCAGCGTCAGAATAACGCCAGCTCAGACTGGTGTTAGTGGTAAGTATTCCGTCGATGTCCCCATATACCCCTCTTTTCCCCCCCAATAGCTGTTATTAGGGGGAGGAAAAGGGGGGTATGTATGGGGAGACCGGTGGAATGCACAGAAATACTTCAATAAAAAACATTAAAAAAACATAGAAAATATAAATAAATAATTAAACTACCTGTCCGGGCGTCCCGTTGGGCTGCAGCTGTCCAGTCCAGGCATGAATACACTGCACATGCACAGTGTTTCTCATGTCAGGACTTCGGAAAATTTCAAAGTGCCTAAAGAGAAGCACTGAGCATGTGCAGTGTTTCTCATGTCAGCACTGAAATTTTTCTAAGACCGGATTGAGATATACTGCGCATGTGCATCGCATATATATATACAAGCATAACTAATGGTACATTTATAAAAAAAAAATTTACAATGTAATGTAGAAATTTCATTCTTAATTGTTGTCCTAGTTTGAGTTGTAAGTTTCTTGCTTACTCCCCTTGTCTTGTTTTACAGAATCTGCAATTATTTTTTCATTGCCGTGACTGCATGCATAATATAATTATTTTCAAATAGATGTACAATAATTCTAATGAGGGCAATAGAGAAGGTTTTCAAATTTGACCTTTGGGAGCAATCAAGACTCCAAGATTTGAAAAAAAAATTCTAATGAACTAGAGTTAGTGATAACTGCAATTACTGTAAGTTAATTAAATCATGTACTAATTAAAGAAGAGAAACATTGGTCTGTGTCTATCCAGGGACATATAGTTAGACACATTTGGTGATGTCCGTCATGCCTATATGAAGCTGATGTCACCAGATTTATTTAGGTATATTTTGTTGGTGGATAAAACTGCCTTATTGTGCTCAACTCTTATTGAGTTATGTATCTAATACTGTTTTGTTTTACTGTGCTGTTTTGCAGCTTGCTGCAAAATGTATTGCTTTATGTTTGTTTTTCAGTTTAGTGAAAATGTTTGACAGCATGCACGTCACAGCCTTTGGTCTAACTGTTCTTATAAATAGGTACATGGACACTACAGTTGGCGTTAAGTAGTTTCTGAACAGAGCACACATCTTCCCAGACTATAATAGAAGCCTAAGTCTGATAAAGTGTGCACTCTGTTCATTTGTAAAATTAAATGTCTGAAGAAAAATAAATAAATAAATAAAATAATAAAAATATATATATATATAAATAATTGGCTGCTGTGTACAGTGAAGCTAAAATAGTACTTTGTGGCAAATGATGCTGATGTGGAGAAACAAGTGCCAGTCCTATAAAGCGCTATGGGGAAGAAAGACGACCTATGGCCTGCTATGCAGTTCAACAGCCCCTTAGGGTTAAGCTTATGTAAGAGCATCTGCCCCTCTCCTGATAGCAGAAAGTACAAATTCCATAAACAGCTGCTGCTATTTGCATGCGTACTTTTAAGAATGGTTAAACTGCGCAGCGTAGCTCTGGTGCACTCCCCCGACATTCCCCGTTACGCCGGCTGAAGTCTACCCTAACTTCAGCCGGCGTAACAGTCTGTAACTACACCGGCCACAAGCTTGTAACCCCCTAACCTAGCTCCCCCTTCCTAATTTCCCTCCCCCCGCCTACCTTCCGTAACTACAGCGTAATTACGGTGCAGCATGCCCCTTTGTCCGTAACTACAGCGTAGTTACAGACGCCAGATCCACGGCACCCAGAACCATGGATCACGGCCGGTGCATGCGCAGAATGGCAGAAATGTCGTTCTTACGCACACGGCCACCGTAAAAACGACGGCAGCCGTAGGTCTGGATCTGCCCCCATGTGTATAACTACGAATCCATTTATTATCTTATATTAGCTGTGATACAGTCTTTCATGTGTATGTGGCAGAAATTTAATGCGGCAGAACAATAGAAGCTGCAGATGTTTCATCTTATCTAGCTCTTTTGTAAACATCTCATGTTTACAAAATGGTGGCCACATCAACGCTGTGGTGAAGGGGGCATTCACTCAGGGACTGCTGGTTTAAACACGAACTATGTAGGAAGTATACCAAAAAAGGGGCATAGCAAAGGGTCTGCTGTGTGCAGGCATATACCAAGTCAAATATTGAATACATACATTTAAAAGAAGGAAAAAATATTTTACGTAAACATTAAAAAAGTAATTTTTTTTATATTAAAATTTTTTGTAAATTCATTCTTTGTTTTTTTTTTTATTGCATTCACATTGGCACAAAAATGTTTGCACTCTTCAAAACCACCTTTTACAGTATACAATACAATGTACTACCCTGCACCTTCTTGGTTATGTTGCCCCATGCCATGCTTGTGTAACCATCCAGAGGTACCATTCCATTGCATGTGTCTTTGGATCGTACTCAGCACACTCACGCTTTGCATGTGCCGCCTGCGCGGTATGTGCTGATTTGTGTGCGCCTCAGGATCTGCCCTGGTATCACTAGATCGCATTTAAGTGTAACGTCTAGGCCACCATGTCACTCAGCTACAAAATCATCAAACATTAATGAGCTGACTACCTAGGTGAAATCTCCAGCAATAATGTATTTGAAGATGTGTCTAAGAAAATGAAGGCAGGAGAGATCAGAACAGAAAGCTCAAAGGGCCAGATTCTATTTCATATTCCTTCCTGCAGTACCCTTTTATTCAGTGTGATATTCAAGAGGATGGCTTAGATTTCATCAGAATAAAAATGGATCATGCTCTCCCACAATAAAAATGCATTATGTGAATAGTGTTTAAATGGCTAAACACTGTAATTACACATGCATTTTGGGAATAGTGCTAAAAGGAAAAATATGCTAAATGCAATTATTTATTTAAAGAAAACATTTGTATAAAAGGCATAGAGGGGTGAAAAGAGACCCTGGTAATGTATCCTGTTATGTTGGCTTCATGTTATTTCCTGTTTTCCTACAAACTGTGAAATGTACTTTATCATATATTGTTGTTAATGTGCCCATATATCTCCTCTCTACTCCAATATTTTCTAGTGTGACAAATGTTTTCGCTTGCTTGTACTATCCTATCTTCGTAGTAAATTTTGCCTTATGGGTCTCTTTATCAATTTTTTTTGGTTATTGCTTTTCTCAGCCGTTGAAGCTGTCAGATACAGGACTGGCAAGGCATAACTTGCCAGTTTGGGGTATAGTATATGCACCTGTGTTATATTGCTCATGAAAACCTGGCAAATCTTATTGCAAAGTGCACAAAACTGTTTGATCGCATCTTTTAAACTGTTTAATTTTAACCGATCAAACGATAACCTAATGAAAGCTCACATATAAGATTGTATTGTGTGTAGTGTGTACTTAGCTGATTGGCAATTCAAATTGTCAGGAAAATATCTGATCATATGAGAAACGGCTGTTTATTCCCAGCTTTAGACATGACCTGTGCATGGTGTACACGCTGCTTATTTCTGCTTAGGCATGCACGCTCTGTACATTCTCTTCTTTCCTCCCACGACAAGCTCTTTGTTTCTGAGCATGCGCAGTGAAAAATCCCAGCAAGATACGCTATGCAGGCCTCTGGACTAAAACATCTGCATTTACCGTATATTGATCTTCTGAATGTGCCAGATTTACTGGACTGCGGTTTGTGTACCCGCTATTGGTACTTTATTATTTTCTATGTAGCCTGTATAACATAAACAATAAGAGTGATGCTGATGCTAAAGTTGTATATAGTACAGGGCTCGAAGTGAGGGAATACGGGGGTATGTCATACCATCATTTCTTCCACTGATTTAATAGAAAAGCAAAATATCCCCATTCACTTCTATTATTTCTAATTGTCCATACCGCCACTTCTAAATGTCCATACCGCCACTTCTAAAAGTCCATACCTCCACTTCCAAATAACCATACCGCCACTTCTAAATGTTCATACCGCTACTTCTAAATGTCCATACTGCCACTTCTAAATGTCATTTAAGCCACTTCTACGTGTCCACACCGCCACTTCTAAATGTCCGTACTGGCACTTCTAAATGTCATTACCGCCACTTCTAAATGTCCATACCATCACTTCTAAATGTCCAAACTGCCACTTCTAAATGTCCATACCGCCACTTCTAAATGTCCATACCGCCCCTTCTAAATGTGCATACCGCCACTTCCAAATAACCATACCGCCACTTCTAAATGTTCATACCGCTACTTCTAAATGTCCATACCGCCACTTTTAAATGTAAATACAGCCACTTCTAAATGTCCATAACGCCTCTTCAAAATGTCCATACCACAACTTCTAAATGTCCATACCGCCACTTCTAAATGTCCCTACGGCCACTTCTAAATGTCCCTACGACCATTTCTAAATGTCCTTACCGCCACTTCTAAATGTCCATACCGCCTCTTCTAAATGTCCCTACCGCCACTTCTAAATGTCCATATCACCACCTATAAATGTCCCTACCACCACTTATAAATGTCCATACCGCCTCTTCCATATTTCCACTTACTGCCACAAATGCCTTTAATTTAATACACCACCAGTAATGGAGGATTGGCCAAAAGATAGAAGAGAAAAGAGTAGGACAATCGGCCTGATCCTGCATTAATAAAGAGACCAGAATTATGTATGTAACGCAGCACCTATACTCCTTCTACAAAACGCAGCCACGTGATGCTGCCTTCTGTGCGGAAAATCAGTCTCCGCAATGGGGCAGATCGCACAGATGGACGTGTGGATCACAAATTCCGTAAGATTGCCTCCACAATGGATGCTAACATACAGAATCTGCTGATAATGCTGGATTAGTCCCAATATATTTATTATAATGATGAAGATAAGTTAGAGAGGTGTGGGTGGTGGTCTATAAATAATCATTAGGTTTGGAACATTTAGTTTCCCCTAAAAAGATGATGCTCCTGTTGTATGTGTAAGAACATTTGTAGATGAATTTATAACAATTCAATGAATGTAATAAAAATATCCATATGAATGCATTGCTGATGCATAAATACCGTCCCAACGTTACAAAGACCTGTGCTTTCAAGAGATATTCTCAGAGAGGTAATTTAGATGTAATAGAGAAAACGTTAAACCCTAAACATAGTTGTCTACTTAGATAACCTGTTTAGATTCCTCCTAACGCAGATTCACGGGGCCTTATCCAGACTGGAATGTGCGATCAATGACGTAGAATACCTCTTCTACAAATGTGCATGTATCTGTGGCGATCCAGGCCCACAACTTATTGCTGCAACCGCTTTTGTTTGGAGAGGCATTTTATAAGAGGAAAGGGGTAGAGGGACCTAATCAATGTACAATAAGGACATACTCACACAAGTGAACCCAATCCAGGCTCAAACGTTAATGTAGCTACATACAGTTTCCAGCCACGGGGTACGTCTAAAGCTGGATACACAATGGAGTTCTTTTTTACAATTATCATGAGAAGGCGTCAGTTTTTACTGTGTCCTCATCTTCAGTGCAAGGACTCCCATTCCTCTTCCTGCATAGGGCCGCCTTTGTGGGCATGCATATCGTTGCAGCACAGTCTTATGGGAAGGTTTTCAAATCAGTTGCAGTCCCCGCTCGATGGGCTGCTTTTAGAAATAGAGACAGCCGAAAGTTCACATTTGGCTGTCTCTATTTTGGATAGGCAGCCTTTTTAGAATTTTTTTTTTATGAATGGGTGAGTGTGCCGATCGACATACTTACTTACCCATTTATTTTCACAGGACACACCACAGATAACTCCAGAGAGGTGAGTAACCTCTCCGGGGACTTTTAGTGTTGGGGTGGTTAGGGTTAGGCTCTTAGGAAGGGAGGGGTAGGGTTAGGCTGTGGGGATGGGGGTCTTAGGGTTAGGCTATAGAGAAGGGAGGGTTTGAGTCAGGCTACGGAGAAGGGAGAGTTAGGGTTAGGGTAAGTAAAGAAGAGGGGTAGGGTTAGAATTAGGGAAAGGTTTGTGGTACTGTTTTGCACTTACCAATCGGAGCACCGGGTTCGGTGCTCCAAGGATCGATTGCTATGCCTCGTCAAGGCATCAAAATAGGGTCGTTCATTGCAGGGACCCACAACTCTTTCAAATAGATACATTGGCAAATTGAGTATACTGTGTAGGCTGCACTGTGATGTAGATCCGGGCCTAAAGTATTGTCTTGAAATGATTTAGCATCATTAGGAAAAACTGTGTACCTAGCTTATGGCTAATGGATGACATTGCACAGCCTATACTAGACCATTGCATTAGTATTTAATCCTCTAAACGCATTGCTAAAGGTGTGGAAATCTTGCTTATGCGTTTTACTATATTTTGGTTTAAAAAAACAACAAAAAATATAATCACTTCATTTATTTTCAAGCTAATTTTATTCTTGACTGTTAACCAATTTGCACTGTCACTGAGTTAATGAAGCACTTGCACAAAGCATATCCACCATTACCATTAAACATAACAGTAAACTAAACTGAGCTTGTGGTTGGATCTCGTTGTGCTTGGCTAATGTATCCAAACTATACTGCTGTACTTGTGTACTGATACAGAGTTGCCGCTGTATGCACATCTGGATTACACCTAAGTCTCCCATTATTTGCTTAATGTTTTAGCAATGTTACATGCTGCCGCCGCTCTCCTCTGTCAGCGTGTAATATTTACACTGCGCCCGCCAGCTCCTTTACCTCAGTGCAGCGATGCCCGTGCGCTGCGTCCCGGCTGTTGACCAGCAGCCGGGACAACATCCAATCAGCAGAGGGGGTGTTTCTCTCCACTCTGCACTGCATCCCCGCTGTTGCCCGCTGGCCAATCAGACATTCTTCCTGTCCATCCTGGCTGTTTCCTAGCAGACGGAATTAGCACCAATTAGCATTAGGGCGCGCTCAGGCTGGCTCTTCTATTGGCTAGCCCTTCTTTATATACCAGGCAGCTGCTTCTCCTAGCTGCCGGATATAGCCTCTTGCTGCCCGTGGTTTTCTTTTCTCTCTGCTTCTTGTCTCTTGTTTCTAACTGTGCTCTTTGCCTTGTGCTCTTCTCTTGCTTGCCGAGTGCCCTATTCCTAGTTGACCCTCGTGTTCCCGTTGTTACCCGTACTTCCTTGCTCCTTGCCACTGTTCTGACCTTTCAGTGTCTTGGTGTGTTTGTGTGTGTGTAAGCCCCCAGTTCATCTCTCACCGTTTGTCAGTTGTTTGGTGCACTTTCCCATTGGGTTCTCTTTCTCTCCCATCCGTCTCTGTGTTCTTACCCAAACGCATAGGAGTTGTCTGCCGGGGACCGCGACCTGCCTCCCTCTGCAGCCCAGACTGTCTCCACCATTAGGGGCTCCAGTGAACACCAGATTGAAGGTTATACTCCGCGCCCTAGTGAGCAGTCTCCTAACAACCAAATGCAGAATGCATTAATTTTTACTGCCTGGATCAGGCCCACAGAGTGCAGGATAGCCCTGGTTTTAACCAGAGACCACAGAAAGGATTTGGCCATGAAGGTCAACAGATGGTGCCTACAAATATCATATGAATGTTCCAGGCAGAGAATGTGAATAAGGCAAGATCAGTAGAAATGCAAGATACAGCTGAGGGGGACAAAGTAATTCCCAAAGAGTCCAAAGAGGTCTTTTGAACAAATGTTTTACATTTTTGGTGTTGCTGTGAAATAAAACAGTTGGTGATTAAATAAAAGCACTTAATTAATGACCACATACTTAGAGACTGCCCTCGTCAACCAATTTTATTATTTACTGCTCTTCATGATTGTGGAAACCATAAACCATAGGTGTCGTCTTTTTCTTTCTCCCCTCTGGGAGATCGCGGAAGGGCGATTGCAGTATTGCTTGATAATAGGAATTATGCAAATCTCCAAAGTCCTGCCCCCTGTATATCACTGCTGGCACCCAAAGCAATACTAAAGATGGAGGCGGACTTAGCAACACTCTAAATTGCACCATTGGGACTTAATGCAGTGGTTTGTATTAAATCGCCGCCTTGCCTGCTCCCACAGGATTTTTGAGCAATGGCCACATTTTGGAGCATCTAGTGGACTTTCTGGGATAGTTGGCCATAAATACTTAATCAGTTTGGGCACAAAAGTTGTCGAAATTAAAAATGTTAACATAATGTGCTTGGGTTTAGCGCACACGATTGAAGGGACGATATAAATCATTTTTGAGAGCTTGTTAACTTGTATTCATGGAAAGGAAAGAGTAAACCAGGAGAAAAACATATTGTGGGATTTTGGAACTGTGTACGGCTGTTATTTTGCTAATCTTCTATCAGGGAAAATAGCCAAAATGTGACCGTACAGACTGAGCTGTTTTTTTGTATTTTTTATTGTTTTTGTTTTTTTAGCTAATAAAAAAATTGCATCCAAAAGCAAATGTGTTTCCCCATTAATTTTCATCAACCTCTTGGATGTCTCTGTATATATTAATGTTTCAATATTTCCAGCCTCTTTGCAACATTACACTGAACCTGACTTCATTGCACATTAGTTCACATTACACTTGTCAGGAACAGAACACTAGCAGGGGGTACGTCAGCTCTATTTTGTTTTCTTAAAGGCTGAACCACTTTCTAAAAAGCTTTAAAAAAAACCCTAAAAATATTATTTCCCATCTTGTTATCATATATAACCTTCCCAAATTTTAACGGTAAAGGTTCATTTTACATACTTGCCAGGTATCTATATTGTGTCCTGAAATCATATCACAATTTTGGGGAGGAAATGCAACTTGAGCGCAGGGGCTAGATTTACTAAGCTGTTTGCTATTTTTTAGTGGCGATTTTAAAATCTCAAATTTACTAAAGGTGATTTTGCCTATCAAATCGTCAGAGATGTGTTTTTGTCTAAATCGCCGTTGTTGATCTATCTGTGGCGATTTTTCCTATTTATGAGATACAAATCTCAGATTTACTAACTAGTTATAAACTCGCTGTAAAATAGGAGTCAAAATCACCACAGATAAAAGAGGTTAGGGTGATTGTCGATTTAATTTAAATTATTTTTTCATAATTTACATGGCTGCCACGACTACCTATTAACCTTTAGTATGCTGTGCCACCTAGTACTTTAAGGCAGAGCATGCCCTTGTATTCCAGGGTGTGCTTTGCCTTATAGTACTCCAAGTGGCAGCATGCAAAGGGTTAACAGCATGCTGCCGCAACCACAGTGTGACCCGCTAATGCTACACTACATAACAGTCCCTCTGTCTCAATAAAACCTGCCCTGTCCCCCCCTTAATGACTAAACACTGTCCCTCCGTCCATATTACACACTGTCCCTGCCTAAATATTAACCATTGTCCCTCTGTTAAGAATAAAGTGTGCCTGCCTACATATTAAACACTGTCCCTGCCTACGTATGAACCACTACATTCTAACCCCTGCCGATTATATTAAACAAATGATCCAACATTAAAATTATTTTCAATATATGTCCCTCCCTCTATGATTTTGTGTAAAATGTCCCCTTGTGTTGCGTTAAGACCTAATATGTCCCCCTGTGGAATAAAATAAGTGTCCCCCTTGTGCGTGCTTTAAATGACATTACATATTGGTAGGTTGCAGGGGCAAACTAACCATTCAGACCGAGCTGTAAAAGTTTTGTGTGTTGGATTTGTTCTGCCAAAACAACTGCATCCAAAAGATGCCGCAGCTTCTTAAGTGTGAATCGGGCCCGATATCATTAAATATCAAATGAATGTTGTTATAAACTTTTTATTGCACAAGTACAAGTACAATTCTCCTTTAGGATACTATAGCTTTAATTGGGAAGTAATATTCATGTATCAACCATGTAAATCACAGACATGTCATATCCACAGTCAAGAAAAAGTCCTTCTATTACTGATCGACAAGGTCAGTAACAGCACAGATACATGGAGGAAGACTGCTGTATGATATGGGTGAGAGTGATACCAGTCAGTCCAGCAGTCAGGAATGGAATCTTACCCTGCACTGATGTCCATTGTTTAGTGTCCTTGACAATGTGGGCAGAACATTTCGCCTGATCAGTCCCTGTCTTCTGCAGTGGTTCTGCCTGAGCCCGATTCAGAGGTGGGCCAGATGTGATGTTTCTGCTGTGCGTGCTTAGAACTGAAGAGTTTGCTGTCATGACCGATTCAGATCTGAGTGGGACTGGAGCATCGCGGCTTGCATTCTGAGGGGTGTGTTGAGGGAGAGAAGGAGTAGAGGGATAGAGGACACCCATTCCAGAGCCAAACACAGACGTAAAGAAGGACTGTTTACGTCAAAACATTGCACATGTCTAAGTCATGTTTTCCGCCACCTATTTTAGACCCTTGTGTTAGGATGTGACACAATCGATGTATTGTGCATGTGTGGAATCATTTCTACATACAGCAATAAAGAATTTATTATAAAAAATTTCTTTACAGTTTAAAAATTGTATTCATTGTACAACAGATGTATTTGAACTATTCATAATATATTCATAATATTTCTTATGTGTACAGTACAACACTACTATTGTGCAACACACAGTATTGTGCCACGTAGCTGCTTTGAGCTCTGCTACTGTGTGCCCATATGTTACGTGCTGCAATTGCATTTAATCCAATGGACACTGTTGTGTGCACTTTTGGATAAAAACCATGGGAAAGATTTACTAAGCTGAGGGATATGAAAAGTGGAGATGTTGCCCATACCAACCAATCGGATTCTAGCTATCACTTTCCTATTACATACAGAAAATGTTAGCTACATTCTGATTGCCATCTTCATTTTCCAGCAACAGCATTATGTGTCTGTTTCAACATTCAGAACATTGCAAACAAAGTGTTAGTTACATCTACTGGACCATGGAAGAATATATCCATGTCCAGCATTTCATCATATGCACCACCCTGAAAATCTTACTTATGCGAGTTACTGTCAGGGCTGGCGCTACCATTAGGCGATCGCCTGGAGCGCCAGTCCCGGGGGGGCGCTTTGACGCTGCATAGCACTCATATAGATGAAACAATCTTGCTCATATGCCCTGAGGACGGAGTTATCCGAAACAGCTGTTGGTGAATGAGCCAGGAGGGGGTATGCGTGTCTCAGCCTGTCACAATGCACAGATGGACTTGTCTTTTTTATGCACATTGGATATGAATTCATGACTTTCTTTATGTCCTATCATACTGGGATATTATTGTGCAATTTATGCCTTATATTATGGATACATGTCCACTAAACCAGTTCATGGAACCAATTGTGGATTAATTGTTTCTCCATTTATCCAAGAAGATCTCTATGTGACAATTTTGGCTGTGAACTTGTGTATACCCCTGCATTGTCTTGTGCTTCAGTGCTGTTTTTACTATTACCGGATTGAACAAATAAATATTTAAATAATTTTTTGGCAAAATAAGGAGTGCTGGCGTTTGTGTACTTACACTACTGTATGCTATCTATCTTTGAGTCTGTGCACCCGCTCTAAAATAACTTCTACTTGAGTGCCTGTCATAACTGCATGAATTTGTAGTTATACTTGGATATATGTTTCTTGCTTGACAGAGCACCAGCGCTGGCTGTATTAATCAGGTCCAACCAGCAGCGTTGTTAAAAAAAATAAAAAATGGCTGCAGCAGCTACCAATTAACCCTTAGCATTCTGTGCCACCTAGTATTTTAAGGCAGAGCATGCCCTTGTGTTCCAGGGCATGCTTTGCCTTATAGTACACTAAGTGGCAGCATGAAAATGGTTAACGGCATGCTGCCACAACCACAGTGTGAACCGCTAACGCTACACTACATAACAGTCCCTCTGTCTCAATAAAAAAGGACCTGTCCCCCCCCTTAATGACTAAACACTGTCCCTCCCTCCATATTACACACTATCCCTGCCTAAATATTAACCAGTGTCCCTCTGTTAAGAATAAAGTGTGCCTGCCTACATATTAAACACTGTCCCTGCCTACGTATGAACCACTACATTCTAACCCCTGCCGATTATATTAAACAAATGATCCAACATTAAAAATATTTTCAATATATGTCCCTCCCTCTATGATTTTGTGTAAAATGTCCCCTTCTGTCGCGTTAAGACCTAATATGTCCCCCTGTGGAATAAAATAAGTGTCCCCTTGTGCGTACTTTAAATGACATTACATATTGGTAGGTTGCAGGGGCAAACTAACCATTCAGACCGAGCTGTAAAAGTTTTGTGTGTTGGATTTGTTCTGCCAAAACAACTGCATCCAAAAGATGCCGCAGCTTCTTAAGTGTGAATCGGGCCCGATATCATTAAATATCAAATGAATGTTGTTATAAACTTTTTATTGCACAAGTACAAGTACAATTCTCCTTTAGGATACTATAGCTTTAATTGGGAAGTAATATTCATGTATCAACCATGTAAATCACAGACATGTCATATCCACAGTCAAGAAAAAGTCCTTCTATTACTGATTGACAAGGTCAGTTACAGCACAGATACATGCAGGAAGACTGCTGTATGATATGGGTGAGAGTGATGCAATTGCATTTAATCCAATGGACACTGTTGTATGCACTTTTGGATAAAGACCATGGGAAAGATTTACTAAGCTGAGGGATATGAAAAGTGGAGATGTTGCCCATACCAACCAATCGGATTCTAGCTATAACTTTCCTATTACATACAGAAAATGTTAGCTACATTCTGATTGCAATCTTCCCTTTTCCATTTCCGCAGCTTAGTAAATATGGCCCAAAAACTACTTTTCCAAATGTATCTATGGTGTACATTATATGTGCTGATTTGCCTCTGGACCGGGCCCTCGAAAAGGAC
Organism: Limnodynastes dumerilii; assembly: GCA_011038615.1. Lineage (NCBI taxonomy): Eukaryota > Metazoa > Chordata > Amphibia > Anura > Limnodynastidae > Limnodynastes > Limnodynastes dumerilii. The sequence continues at coordinate 130,809 of WWET01004162.1, forward strand.
TATTGCTAATCCTAGGGATGGGAGGGTGTTTCCAGGCAACCAGAAATCCCCTGCGTGCATGTTTTACCTGTCGTCCTCCATGACAGACGCTTATTTGTGACACCTTTGAAGAGCAACAGCATTATGTGTCTGTTTCAACAATCAGAACATTGCAAACAAAGTGTTAGTTACATCTACTGGACCATGGAAGGGTATATCCATGTCCAGCATTTCATCATATCCACCACCCTGAAAATCTTACTTATGTGAGTTACTGTTCAGACATCAAGTTCCTTTCAGTGAAAGGGATGTTGTTTGCTGGTTATAAAAGCTGTCTTGTGATAGATTGATTTTTGGCACTCAGGTGCCGGCTGCTGCCAGTTTTTCATCAGCCTGCACCTAGAAGAGATGGCGGCCTCTACAAGCAGAGGATTTTCAAATAGCTGAAAGCCAAAAGGTAAATTTTGTTAACCCTAATCTTAACCCTCCGCTCTCCACAGCCTAATCCTAACCCTAACCTTAATCCTCCAACCTCCGCAGCCAAACCCTCCCATAACATTGTCCTGCAGCTTAACCCTTCACCCATGGAGCCTAGCCTTAACCCCGTTCCTGTCCCACAGCCTAACCCTAGTCCATTTTCTAATATGGACCAATCGAAAGGGTACCCATTCCAGAGTGTATATTTTCATTTTGAAAGTGTAATCAGGAATGGTGCAGCTGAAATTAAGCTTCCGGCTGCATCATTCTCGAAATTCTGCCCTTCATACCACAACTGCATCCCAGAGAAATCATTAAATTCCCGTTCTAGAACTCAGAAAATAAAAAAGAATCCACAAAATGCCTTTTCTATCATTGCTAATGGGAGTCCAAAGCAGCTGTACTTAGCAATTCTGACCCTTCAGAACAGACCTGTTTCTGCCGCAGGAACACATCTAATTCACAATAAAGTGTTGATATTAATATTTTTTGAATGACATGCTTTGATTTGTCTAATAAGGTTTAACAAAGTTTAACAATCATTTATTATACATTTACAGGAACACACAGGTAACAGATATTACATTAGTTAATTCAGACAAAGGTCCTTTCCAATATGGCTGCTAACACATGTTACCCAAGATGGCTTACAAGCACATGGCATTTCACATTATCTAGCAGACAGATATAATCAATTTAAGGGTGTTTAAATAAGAATGCATATTAGTTATAAAATCTGTCTTGTGATAGACAGTTTTTCATCAGCCTGCACCTAGAAGAGATGGCGGCCTCTACAAGCAGAGGATTTTAAAATAGCTGAAAGCCAAAAGGTAAATTTTATTAACCCTAATCTTAACCCTCCGCTCTCCACAGCCTAATCCTAACCCTAACTTTAATCCTCCGACCTCCGCAGCCTAACCCTCCCATAACATTGTCCCGCAGCTTAACCCTTCACACATGGAGCCTAGCCTTAACCCCTTACTGTCCCACAGCCTAAGCCTAGTCCATTTTCTAATATGGACCATTTGAAACGGTACCCATTCCAGAGAGTATATTTTCATTTTGAAAGTGTAATCAGGAATGGTGCAGCTGAAATTAAGCTTCCGGCTGCATCATTCTCGAAATTCTGCCCTTCATACCACAACTGCATCCCAGAGAAATCATTAAGTTCCCTTTCTAGAACTCAGAAAATAAACAAGAATCCACAAAATGCCTTTTCTATCATTGCTAATGGGAGTCCAAAGCAGCTGTACTTAGCAATTCTGACCCTTCAGAACAGACCTGTTTCTGCCGCAGGAACACACCTAATTCACAATAAAGCATTACTTAATGTCAGTGAGACTTTTGCTGTATTCCAGAAGAATAATAGTCATATAATAAAGATTTGTTTAACCTTGGATCTGTCTTATGAAGATTACAGTTGACAAAAATCTGACATATCGCTACCGTCCCTTTTTAATGCAATGTAATAGAACTTGGCATTTAGCCACAGAAATGGTTAGTTTTTAATTTGCTAAGTTAATGATCTGATGCATTAAATCACTTTTGCATGGAATCAAGCCTGTGTAGTTTTGGCCCATTTTCCATTAGGTAATGGATAATAAAACCAGTTATACGATAAAAAACAGAACTTCACAGACCTGCATCCATGTCCCACACAATTTAATGCATTAGTGCTCATGTACACTGACCCTCTATGCTGTTCTGGAGAGACACTGATCTGCAAAGTACTGTATCTGCATCATTAGGCAGCTGGAAAGAATAACATTGGGCCAGATCCAGACCTACGTTTCCATTACGTTTCATCACGTAGCGTATTTTCTATGCACTCCCCTAGACACTCCCCTCGCTCGTACGTACTTTGGCCGCGTTATGCTTGCCAAACCCTACCTTAACTTTTCACTGCGTAACTACTGATGTACATAACGGCTTCACGTACATAAGTGCCTAAGCACGCACATACTATACGATTTAAATGCCTCACCCCGCATCCGAAGCATTATTACGGGTGTTGTATGGATGTCACGCCCCTTCGTTCATAGTTACGCTGTTAATATGTGGCTGTTACGTACATTTAGAGTTACATGGCGTAACATCAGCCGCGAGCATGCGCAGTACATACGCTAGCGTGCTTAGTTCTGGATCTACCTCAGTGTGTGCAAAAGTCTTATCCATGGTGGTGGTGGTGGCGGAGGAGGTGTTGTGCACTCCCCTAGACGCTCCCCTCGCTCGTATGTACTTTGGCCGTGTTACGCTTGCCAAACCCTACCTTAACTTTTCACTGCGTAACTACTGATGTACATAACGGCTTCACATACGTAAGTGCCTAAGCACGCCCAGACTACATACGGTAGCGTGCTTAGTTCTGGATCTACCCCAGTGTGCAAAAGTCTTATCCATGGTGGTGGTGGTGGCGGAGGAGGTGTTGGATTAAAGGTAATTAGTGGATATATTAATTAAGCGAGTAAATTAGAGCATTAGAAATATTTAGGAGGTAAATGTAAGTTTAAATGATATCATATCATCTGCTTACATCAAATAATGGATTCATTCTTTGGTTTGAAACTGCTAGGATGCACATGGGTTAAAGCAATAGTCATTAAAGTCCATTCCGAATGGACAACAGTTATTTTCTGGAACACAGGATGCAGATTCTGTGGCCCTGATCCAGAAGTTGTTTTTATGAGGACTTCAAACCCTCCAGCGTGGGATGCAGGCTATGGAGTTCTTTCCTTTCCAAGAGGACAATAGTGTGCAGCTGAAAATGAAAAACAATACTTCTTTGGCAGACGGCAATGCAAAGCGCTAGGCTAGGAATCAACACAAGCTCTGTCTAAATGACAGGTGTTCACTGGGACATAACTAGCAGCGCTATGCAAAGCTGACATCACAGATTGCAAGTCTAGGCTTTCCCCATGCAACATTCTGCCACCCAGCATAAGCTGACACCAGAGACCCTCAAATTAATGATCTTCTGCTAGAGATGAGCAGATTTCCTTCTGAGAGATGAGTATAGAAAGAGAAAAGTCATCATAGCCATTTTATTTATGTAATATGTACATATTTATTAATTGCAATCTGGGTGTGGTTTCCAGTATGATAGTCTGTTTTGTGACAGACCCTCATGGGGCAGTTGAATTCTGAGCTTTAGACAGCAGAGGTGCTGCAATTGCTGGAGTCGCAAAGATTTATCTTCCAACAGGTGCATGCAGGGATATATCTTTGAATTGCTTACTGCACACAGACACTGACCAGCTTTACTATCACACTGGACCTGATTCAAACATAAGAATCTTCTTAAAATAAGAACTTAAAGTCACTCCTGGGCAAAACCATGTTGATTGCAGGGGAAATTAATTTAATTGTATTCTTTGCATGCAGGGATATATCTTTGAATTGCTTACTGCACACAGACACTGACCAGCTTTACTATCACACTGGACCTGATTCAAACATAAGAATCTTCTTAAAATAAGAACTTAAAGTCACTCCTGGGCAAAACCATGTTGATTGCAGGGGGAATTAATTTAATTGTATGCTTTGCATGCAGGGATATATCTTTGAATTGCATACTGCACACAGATACTGACCAGCTTTACTATTACACTGTTATTTAGACTTGGGTTGGGAAA
>WWET01004163.1:21353-32151 GCA_011038615.1 Limnodynastes dumerilii
CTGATCCAGCATTGCTCCAGTCCTGATCCAGCATTGCTCCAGTCCTGATCCAGCATTGCTCCAGTCCTGATCCAGCATTGCTCAAGTCCTGATCCAGCATTGCTCCAGTTCTGATCCAGCATTGCTCCAGTCCTGATCCAGCATTGCTCCAGTCCTGATTCAGCTACCCTGCCTCAGCTTCCCAGCTACCTTGCCTCAGCTTCCCAGCTACCCAGCTACCCTGCTTCAGCTACCCATCAACCAAGACTCAAGTCCGGTTCAGTCATCTTGCCGTCACCGGTTATCCCTCACTCCATTGATCAGTTTGCTTTCAAGACTGTCTATTTAGTTTATTATGTATTTATTCTGTATGCACCCGTCCTACATTAAACCGGCTAGTTTCCAATTTACACCAGCTCAGTTGTCTAATTCCCTGAAGCCCGGAGCAGATTCCACCAATCCATTGAACGTAACAGAATGGGGCATGTGTATGTATATAATGCGGAACAGGGCATGTGTATGTATATAATGTGGAATGGAGCATGTGTATATATATCATTGGAATGAGGCATGTGTATATATATTAATTGTAATGGGGCATGTGTTTTTACTGGAAAAAAGGTAAGTAGTGAGCAGGAAGGACTATATATGAAAAATATGAAATTTATTAGATCTAAGAACACTAAATGCAAAACACTTTGTTGGGTATAAGAATAATCAACAAATAATCAACAAGTAGATAAAAGATATAATCAAAATAATTATTACAATAAAAATAATTTTTAAAATTAATAAACAGACGTTGGCCAAATATAGCAATAGACCTCAAAATACCCTGCAGGGATAAAAATAATTTAAGTTCAAATGAGGTGTACACCAACAAAAATTAAAAAATCAGAGAATAAAAATTTAAAAATTAATAATTGGCTTGCTAGTGTTCTCAACTTGTAGTTAATCATATGTCAGAGGAGATTAGCCATCTCCGTAATCAGGATTCATCAATACTTAACGTAGGTCTTTCTGATCCTTGGCTGGTGATATAGCCGCTATGTAAGTTAGTCAGTTAAAATTTCAGTAACCCCCGTGCCCTTGTGTCCGATCAACATAGTATATAGACTGAGTCTTGGAAAATAGTACATTTAATTAGAGTCCTTAGAGACCCGCAATGCTTCCACTCACCGATAGGTAGGGTTGGATGTTCACTCGGGTACGCTTGACTCCGATATGGCACAGGGTAACGGGGGAGCCTCTCACTTGGTGATGAAGTAGTCGGTGGTGAGAGGTCGGGCAGGAGTCTTGGCTTCCCGACAGTGCTTCCGCCTGCTGGAGGAGCAGGTGGAAATCTCACTCACATGGGTATAATGCAGCTCCGAAAAAGATAAGACGATCAGACAACCTCTTACTGCCAAATCAGATAGTGTCGGGGACACAGTAGAAAGGTTAGTTTGCAAGCAGTTCATTTGGCCAGTCGAATGTATGAACACCTTGACGAGTTTCACTGCAGTAGCCTAGTGCGGTTTAATCAGAAGGATAATCCTAGTGCGGTGAAACGCGTTAAGAGGTCCATACATTCGACTGGCCAAACAAACTGCTTGTAAACTAACAAGCTAAACTAAATTAAATTTCTACTGTGTCCCCGACACTATCTGATCGGCAATAAGAGGTTGTCTGATCGTCTTATCCTTTTCGGAGCCGCATTATACCCGTGTGAGTGAGCTTTTCACCTGCTCCTCCAGTGGGTGGAAGCCCTGTCGGGAAGCAAAGACTCCTGCACGACCCCTCACCGCCGACTACTTCATAACCGAGTAAGAGGCTCCCCCATTACCCTGTGCCATATCGGAGCCAAGTGTACCCGAGTGAGCATCCAACCCCACCTGTCGGTGAGTGGAAGCATCACGGGTCGCTAAGGACTCTAATTAAATGTACCATTTTCCAAGACTCAGTCTATATACTACGTTGATCGGACACAAGGATACGGGGGTTACTGAAATTTGAACTGATTAACTTACATAGCAGCTATATCACCAGCCGAGGATCAGAAAGACTTATGTTAAGTATTGAGGAATCCTGATTACGGAGACGGCTAATCTCCTCTGACATATGATAAACTACAAGTTGAGAAACACTAGCAAGCCAATTATTAATTTGTCAATTTTTATTCTCTGATTTTTTTTTTGGTGTACACCTCATTTGAACTTAAAATATTTTTATCCCGCAGGGTATTTTGAGTTCTATCGCTATATTTGGCCAACGTTTGTTTATTAATTTTAAAAATAATTTTTATTGTAATAATTATTTTGATTATATCTTTTATTTACTTGTTGATTATTTGTTGATTATTCTTATACCCAACAAAGTGTTTTGCATTTAGTGCTCTTAGATCTAATAAATTTCATATTTTTCATATATAGTCCTTCCTGCTCATTACTTACCTTTTTTCTCCCATTGAGGTAGATCCAGAACAACGTGTGTGCGTACGTATTTTAGCGGTGCGTATTTTCGTACACGTAAGGTCAATACAATCCCCACGGCACACCCCTTGCACGGACGTATTTTCACAAATTACGCGACCCAAACCCTACCTTAACTTTTCCTAACGTAACAGCATACGTCCGCTAACGGGCGTACAGACTACGCGAACGTACGCAGCTTAGCACGCCCATACTGTACACTTTAAATACCACCCCCCGCCTACTTCACGTAAAACACACGTATTGTTGACTAACGTAAATTTGGCACGCCCACACGTAAGTATTTACGTTAGCAATACGTGAAATCTCCATACGTTTGAAAATACGCTACGTGAATGTGCGTATTTTCTGCGGTGCACATGCGCAGTGCGTACAAATCTGCGAATTTACGTGTCCGCCACACGTAAATTCGTGGAAATGCGTAGTTCAGGATCTGCCCCATTATTATTACAGGGCTGGCAACCCCTGTCAGTGGTTAGATCATCTTGGACTAAAAGAACCAATATAGCCGTTTCTTATAAGAAATCTTTTCTTTTTTAATGTTTATTTACTGCTAGATGAACGGGGGCATAATTTATTTTATCATAGTTATAGGTGACTTATGAAAATAAGGTTAGGTGGGACATTATATATGCGGCAGCATGCCATTAACCCTTGGCATGCTGGTACTAAAAGGCACAGCATGCCCTGCAATACATTGGCATGCTGCACCTTCTAGTAGCTACATCCCACAGTATGCTAAGGGTTAATAGCAGATCGCGGCAAGGGTTTTGCTTATTTTTTTTTTTTAAAGGTGGGTTTTTGTTAAACAAAATGAGTGCCAATTTCTAGGAAATCAACACTCACACCCACCTCTATTTTCTCGCCGGAGTTAAAGGCTACTTTACAGAGATTTTACAAATTGCTGTATAGTAAATACAGCGATTTGTATGCTCTGACTTTTGAAACTCGCCGTAACGATTTATACTGCAACGAGTTTCACTAACCATCAGCTTCGGCGAGTTTCTTCTCATTTTACTTTAGTAAATTCAGTGATTTTAAACTCGCTGGAGATTACAGGCAATCTCTGGCGAGTTATATTAAATCGAGTTTAGTAAATCCAGCCCCAATGTGCTTGATATCTTAAAATTATGGAACCCAATTTTTTACTATTACTACTCACTGAATAAATGCCCTGTAAATCATGCTGATAAGAAATGTAATGGAACATGCTATGTACTACTCCCCCTAAGTATATTTATGTGATTCAAATACATATTGCAGTTCATTAACCACTGTATACTAGTTTGGAACATTAGTGCACCACATGATTTATAGTTGTTTGCCTGATATTAAGTTTTTTTTGTTTACTGGTAAACTATTTATTTTGCTAATATTTGACCTAGCAACTGCTTCTGTAGACTTTGTTTGCAGTTGCCTTTTCATCCATGACCTGCAACTGCTTCTTCCAACCATACAATGTGCCATTGCTTCTGCTAACCAGTGACCTAGCAACTGCTCCAGTGTAATTTGTTCGAAGTTGCTAATGTGTCTTTGATTACACATCATTTCAGTATATCTCTGTGTCCACACAATTATCGCTCTTGGAGCATTCAATTTCTTCAGTGTAATCACCTATGTGCAAAGGTTACCTGAAATCTCCCAGCTTTCTATACTATTCCTCTGAATTCCCCACTTCAACCTATCTCTATCAATAAACTTTTTGATGTATATCCAGCATGTGCAGCATACATCATGTGACTACTACAGATGAAAAACCGAACCTGCATAAACTTATGATATCTGAGTACCGAACTGATTTGGCTCGGTACTATACCGCTCCCTCGAATGCGATGATGATGCAAAACATCATTGTCACATCCTCGAATCTCGCAGGACTTTGCTGGCATAAAAGAGCTGGTCCTGGGAGATCCGGCACCAATTAGTCAGTCAGAGTTTAGACTGCAGGAGTTTCAGTGTCAGCCGTCAGGGGACTATGGGCTCTATTTACGTACACCGCATAAATCTGGGGAGTGATAGTGATCCAGGCTCGCTTATCATCCCAGCGAGCCTGGACACTTCACTCCCCAGATTTATAAAAACTTACCTTCATCGTGAAGACTCACGATGTCCGGTGAGTGTTTTCCCTGCATCACCAGCACTTCACTCGTATAGTCGTGCATGCGGCGTACACGCACAGCGCATGCGCAATGTGTACGGAGTGGTGGCATAAGTAATCAAGCCAATTCCTTAATGCCTTTTTTTTATTCTTAGCGCTCCCCCTGAACCACCAATGTTTCCCCCCTTTTTATCCACTGAAGCACCAATGACAAAAGGAGATTCAGACCTATATAAAATATTTATAAAATGATTATATATATATACCGTATATATAATCATTTTATACAGGTTCTGAATCTCCTCTTGTCATTGGTGCTTCAGTGGATAAAAGGGGGGAAACATTGATGGTTCAGGGGATCGCTAAGAATAAAAAAAAAAAGCAGTCAGGAATCAGTTTGATTCCTGTCACTCACCCCTCTCTGGTCCAATCAGGGACAGAGGGGGGTGGGCTTAAGCTGTCCATCGCAGGGATCTCCCTGCGGACAGCTCCTAACGCCAGCCTGAGCTGGCGTTAGATTTTCATGGTGAGCGGAGTTAGAAACTCCGCTTCACCACCCCTTCACCGCTGTGTAAATATGCGGTGCAGGGGGAGCCCGTTCACATGAACGGGCCCGTGATGGCAGATGAAGGAGTCCTGCATCGTCATGGAAACGATAGTTTCCACTGGCGATGCAGGGTTTTTAAATATGAGAAAGGACATTTTGAAGCGATAAGGGCAGTTTTCTATTGAAAACTGCCCCTATCACTCCAAAATGAACTCTGTAAATAGAGCCCTTAGTGTCAGGGGACTTAATGTCAGTGTCAGGGGACTTAGTGTCAGACAGTGTCAGTGTCAGCGGACTTAGTGTCAGACAGTGTCAGATGACTTAGTGTTAGTGTCAGTGCACTTAGTGTCAGTGCACTTAGTGGGCCGTATTCAGAGATCCGTCTGGCGTTTGGATTGCAAATATACGCATGGACAGAGCAAGTAACACCCACCAAAACTCCAGTCACTCCGCTTGCTAATCTGTGCCCACGGAGACTTCTGCCTCCATAGATCAGTTGTAACTTTCCGTGGCCATTTACGAGCGTATGTGTCCTTCGCCCGAGCGTATCTTTATAATCGCACCCACTTCCCTTCATTTAAATGCCTCCCCCGCCTATTTCTATGTAAATTCCTCCCTGCGTATTTTTCCGTGGGAGTTCTATACATATCTACCCACATGCGATTCACAAGTCCATCCGTGAGGCACTTCCGCACATATAGTCTACGTGAACAGCGTATAAATAATTACTACGCATGCGCATTTTAAACGTATCTAAAAATACGCATGGAAAATTGAGAAAAAATGGATCTCTGAATACGGGCCAGTGTCAGTAAGGTGAACGAAGGTAGACCTAAAAAAATTAAAAATCATAAAAAATATAAAATCATAAAAATGAAAATCACTGATAGTAATTATTTTTTTCTACTCCATATAACCTATGAAGTGGTCAAAATTTACTGTAAATTACTGTTATTAAGGTTAAAAATAAAGTAGGAACCAAAACAAGCCAAATTATTTGATTTTACATACTTCCCAATGGTCCCGATTACAGCTGGACAGTCCTGCTTTTGGAAGACTGTCCCACTGTTCTGCCAGCTTGACACCTTGGGCCTGATCCTGAATAATGCCCGCCGTCACTCGGACGGCGGGCGTAAGCGTAAGATCAGCTTTGCAGCCGATCTGCGCATGCGCCGAGCAGATGTTGCCCGGCGTTGCTACGGCATGTGTGTCGGCAGCAAGAACAACCCTCCTCGCCGAGGAAAAGCAATCGATCATCATCAGGATGAAGATGTTGCTGTGAAAGTTAAGTATTTATCTAACCCCAACCCTTATCTGGGAGGGCGGGCTAAGTTAGGGTAGCCTTCAGCCGGCGTAAGGAAGGGGCCATACGCCCGCACAGGGGGGAGTGCAGGGTAAGTGAACGCCGATACTCTGTGCTTTAGTAAGCACAGCGCATCAGCGTAGGTCTGTATCAGGCCCCTTGTCCCTAGAGAAGAGACTCTTAGGACAAAGGGTTTCTTTTGTTTCAGTGTATTGAGCCCATGCGGTGCTGCTGTATATGCGGCTGGGCTTTATTTTTATTATTTTTTTACACATGGGCAGTATCAGTATCAGTCTCTGTGAAGGACAGTGACGGTCACTGTCATTCATTAAGACAGATTTGCTCATACAGGGCTCCCATAGCAGCCGTTTGTAACCAGCACTGCTTATATGGACACGTGACCACCAGGAGAGGGACAGACAGCGTGGGAGCGCCGCGGAGGAAGGAAGCAGAGAGAACCAGGTAAGAAACTCAATAATTAGAGGGGCAGAAATATGGAGGCTATACAATCCGGGCAGAAATATGGAGGCTGGACAAAAGGGACATACATATGGAGGCTGGGCAAGAGAGGTAGAAATATGGAGGCTGGACAAGAGGGGCAGAAATATAAAGGCTGCACAAGAGGGTCAGAACTATGGAGGCTGGACAAGAGGGGCATACATATGGAGGCAGGACAATAAAACAGGGGCAGAAATATGGAGGCTGGACATAGATACAGAGGCAGAAATATGGAGGCTGGACATAGAAACAGAGGCAGAAATATGGAGGCTGGACAAGAGGGGCAGAAATATGGAGGCAGGACAACAGGGGCAACAATATAGAGGCTGGACATGGAAACAGGGGCAGACAATATGGAGGCTGGACATAATAACAGGGGCAGATATATGGAGGCTGGACATAGAAATTGACAAATATATGGAGGCTGGACAGGTAATAAGAGGTAGACAATATGGAGGTTGGACATATAATAAGGGTCCAACAATATGGAGGCTTGACATATAAACAGGGGCATGCATATGGAGAATGGACATATAAAAAGGGCCAGACATGGATTTCGGTATATAATAAGGGGCAGACACCTCTAGGCTGTGCAAGACACACCCACTTCCACAGATACACCCACTGGGTGGTACAAGGCACGTCCCCTCTACCATGTCACGAAAATGTTGTCCCTCTTTCCAATTTTCAAATGTTGGGAGGTATGGATATTAGCATTTTGTAGCAAAGTTTTAAAAAAAAAAATACAGATCCAAAACCAAAACACATGAGGGTGGTTTTGGCAAAACCAACACACAAAGTTAATACAGATCCAAATTTAAAACCAAAACAAAGACATGGGGGCCAGTGAACATCCCTACTATAGATGTTTAGGGAAACATCAGACTTATGGCACCTGAACCCTTTCTTTAATAATCTAAAAAGACATTCCAATCACTATTTGTTATATATGCCTTGCTTCAGTGGAACCTTACGATATGTTGGTCCTGGATTAACATGAATATCTTAAATCACCTTCAATGATACACAGGTCACATCATACATCTATTTATTTAATATATACTGAAGGTTACTTTTAGCTCTTGTTAATGTAACCTTTGGCTATTGAAGCAGATTTATGAACTTGATAGTTTTTAAAGCACACTTCCTACTTTAAAAAGATGCCTTGAAAATGTGAGCTGTGTAAGTTTATAAGCTGTAAGCAGGTAGTTTGCAATGAACTATACAGGACATAATCAGTCTACCTCCATTAAACATGGTGATGCGGCACGTTCTACTTTCTTTGCTCCATATTACTCACAGCAAGCACGTCCATTAAACAAGTGTCCTGTAAAGTCCATGTCGCCACACAAAAATAATGTGGAATTTAAGCAGTTATTAATCTAAAATTTTAAGCATTCATTTAATATAAGAAATGAAAGAAAGTCTGTCTGATTCAGTCTGTAATGTAGTCAGCAGTGGCAACTAAATTAGTTAGTAAGCAGCTGTGTGTAAATTACTGATGTCAACCTGTTACAAGCATAGGTAAAAGGTTGCAGGTTACCTTGAGATTCATAATGAAACATAAAATAGGAATATTGTTCAGCATTAATGGAAATATAAATATATTTTTTTAATAACATTTATACATTTGTATGCAGTAAATTGATAACATTACAGGATGGTTAAAGTAACAGTAGATTGGAGCAGGAAGAGGGAAGGATCCTACAAAGAAAATAACTTTCACATGTAACCTTTTAGCTGAGAGATGTCCTCTAAGTAATGGTTTGCTAAAAGATGTACGAGAATTTAGTGCTTTTAAAGTTTAGTGAAAACTAGATTTAGTTTATCAGTGATGTAAAGGGTGCTTTTTCTAAAGGTCCGTTTTCTACTAGCCAATTTCAAATTGGCTCTGTAATCAATTGCTCCTTCCCCATTGAGGACAAGCAATCAAAACTAATTTGCAGCGGTGAGTGGTTTAAGTATTTATCTAATCCAAACCCTTATCCTAATCCTCACCCTAACCCTTTTCTTCCTTTATCCTAACCTTAACCCTCCCTTCCCCGCATCTGACCCTAATACTCCCTTCCCTGCAGCCTGACCCCAAGACTCCCTTCCACGCAGCATGACCCTATGATTCCCTTTCCCGTTGCCTAACCCAAAGACTCCCTTTCCTACAGCCTGACCCTAAGACTCCCCTGCCTGCAGCCTAACCCTTAGACTCCCCTTTCTGCAGCCTAACCCTAAGACTCTCCTCCCTGTAACCTAACCCTAAGAGTCCCCATTAACCTGCTCGGTGCAGCAGCAGGTCTGCGGACAGGTTTCGGAAATAATTAATGGATAGGTTGCTGAAAAATAATTTTGGCATACTTACTCATTCATTAATAAAAACGTATAATTGGTAACATTTTCAAAACACAGACAGCCGAGCTTTCGATTGTCTGCATTTCGCAAATATCCTTTTCTTATGGAGTACAAGTCCCATCTGGCAGAAAGCTGAACTAGCACTATAAAGTTGACCATACACTACAGAGACTATCGATCCCAGCAGGAGTTTGTCCAATAAACAGGACGATTTGCCACTAGGCAAAGGTCCTGATATCGGTGCCACTCCCTCTCCTGCTGGGACTCATAATCTTGGCAGAAGAGGGAAGTGCTGCCAACATTGACAGGAGGCCTTTCCTTGATTAGTTGCAAGGGCCTCCTGTCAGATTCTGTACTAATTAACTGGGCCCCCTGTCAATCACGGCAAAAAATCTGTGCAATGTTAAGTTGTGTGGCCAGTCCATCTCGTGGCCGGAATACCCTGTTTGATTACCCTGCAAGTATAGCAGTAATATAGTAATGAAAACTCTTCATCTCTTACAGAATGCTGAGTATTCCTTATTTTATCACTGCTGTATTAGTCACTAATAATGGAATCAGACAGAGAAACTGCAGCCAGGAGGTGAAATTATTGGGTCAAATATATATTTTAAACCAGTGGTAGTCCTATTTCCGATGCAAATAATCCCGCTGGACGAAATAGCTACACAAATTTCCCTACTTACAAAATCTCGACAAGGAAAAAATCCCGCCAACAAAAATTACAGACAATTTAAATTATCGACAAGAATAAATTCCCTACATATAAATTAGCGACAGCTAAAATGCCCGACAAGTAACAAATCCTGATATAAAACTGTTAACAAATCCTGACAAATATAATCATGACTTGACATAATAACAATTTTTATTGTCATCTTTTTTTTGCTATGCCTATCGATGGCTGGACAGGTTAGTTGGGTAGTTTTAGGGTTAGGCTGCAGGGAGGGGATGGAGCTTAGAAGGGGAGACTTAGGGTTAGGTTGCAGAGAGGGGATGGATAGGAGAAGGGGAGACTTAGGGTTAGGCTGCGGAGAGGGGATGGATCGCAGAAGGGGAGACTTAGGGTTAGGCTCCAGGGAGGGGATGGAGCTTAGAAGGGGAGACTTAGGGTTAGGCTGCAGGGAGGGGATGGAGCTTAGAAAGGGAGATTTAGGGTTAGGCTGCGGGTTAGGGACAGAAATTATAAGGGGAGACTTAGGGCTAGGCTGTGGGGAGGGAACGGATCTTAGAAGGGGAGATTTAGGATTAGCCTTGGGTTAAGGGAGGGTTAGGTTAATGGAAGAGGAGGGTTAGGGTAAGAATTAGTTTAAGGGTTGGTGTAGGGGAAACAATTGTCGTTTCAAGTTATAGGTCATTGGTAGGAATTACAAACAAAAATGACAATAAAAATTGTTATAATGTCAAGTCAGTATTATATTTGTCAGGATTTGTTAATTGTCGGGTATTTTAGCTGTTGCTAATTTATGTGTTGGGAATTTCTTCTTGTCGATAATTTAAATTGTATATAAATTATTATTAATTTTAATTTATTCATTTTGTTGGCGGGATTTTTACCA
>WWET01004163.1:36304-46825 GCA_011038615.1 Limnodynastes dumerilii
GGGGGGGGGGTGATGAGAATGGATAGGTGATGAATTGAAAGGAAGAGATGTGTAGGCAAAGCGGGCACTGGAGTACATCTAATGTGTGTGTATATATGTGAGTTGACCACGCCTCCTTTCACATTGTGATGCCACAATCATACCTATTATGCACCAAGATAGGAGGCTCACACCAAGGTGAGATGGATCACCAATGGGAGGGCTAAATTATTACCCCGCCGCCTAAAAACATGTTGTGACACCGCTGACTATATATATATTTAATATATATCAATAAAAACTTAATTATTGGGTGAGGGGGGGGGGCGCATTTTTGGTATTTGCCCCGGGTTCCATTTATCCTAGCCTTTGAGTGAGTCCCTATACATTTGCTATATGTGTGATTAGAAGGTCTGTAATAAGACACTCCTACCATTTAAAAAGTGTGCAGCCTCCATATAAAAGTCCAGAAAGTCTTTGAAATGTTTGGTCAATATAATATTGCTATTCTTAAATTACAATGGGAATATTTTTTTACACATGAAGACCTTGAACATGAACATGATTATCTTTTTTGAACAAAACAATAAGTTGGCTTAAATATTATCGGACCATTATTATGTCGTTTAAAGAGTACCATACAACTCCAATATTTACCCTGGATCACCTCTTAACTTGATGTTCTTTCTAAAGACATTCCAGTAGTATTTACAAGGAAGGATCCCAGGAAGGATTCTAGCTATTATAGAAGGAAGCATTTGTTCAATTATTTAGTGATAAAGAAAATGTGTTTCCACGTTTGTCCATTACTTCCCATGATCATTACCTAATGTTAGGATAAAGTCTCCTAATTTTTTGCTAAGTTTCTGGATATACTTTTACTCATAAAACCAGTATATGCATTTCTTATTCGTCTTTGAAGACTGTTCACACATGCCAATGTAACAATTTAGCAAGCTAAAACATGATTCAATTACTCAATCAATACTTTCTTACTGTAAACAGTGGCGACACAGTGGGGAAAAATAAGTATTGACTTTAAAGTACAATATCTGGACATGAAATTTCAGCATGAAGCTTTCTACAATTACTTAATTATTCATTCATTAAAAAAAACCATAAAAAGAGTTTTTTGTATATTGCAGTGTGCATTATGTACAGACTTAAAAAATACACAATGGTAACACATAACTGAGAAGAAACAGTCAACATTTACAATTATAGTCCTATAATTGGTTACCGTTCACCGAGTAGTGCATTAGTATTTAATTGGTTCTTCTGTTGGACTTATGTGTGCTATTTTCTACCATTGATCATTCCCTGCTAGAGATCTTATAGTCTTTAGATTGCTCCAGTCTGGTGTTCTAAAATGGTACAACCCATAGTATGGATACCAGGGAAAACATAAAGTTGTTTAAAGGATTTATCTCAGAAGTGAAATCTAAACTAAACTGGACATGTTTTAGTTAAGAAATCTTTAAAAAAAAAATTAGGATTTCATTAAAAATGCTTTCATACAGCTAAAAATTTGGAGCTTATTTTGTGCCTTTATTACTATTTTATTATTAACATTCATTGCTGCTAATATTGTCCAGTTTGTCCATGATGACTGATAAGATGTTGGTTTTAGAACAAGATTCAACTGGAGCAGCAGGTTAGATAAGGCAGGATAGGCTTCTTCCACAAGTCATATTATCAAATAACTGAAATAAAGACTGACCTTGCAGAACTTCCATCTGAAACCACTACACACAAGCAATTCAGCGAAAATATGTACACTCTGGACTGGATCCAGACCCCTGCAAGGTTTCCGTACATGCGAGGGTCTGGCAGTCAGCACAGAAAAAGGTCGTTAACTCCCCTGTCACTCTTGTGTGGACTTGAGGAAAGAGAAATCTGCCATAAGGCAGCCTTAAGACTGACGTGTGGTTCAGCATTCTGTACGACCACTGATCCACATTTATGCGTTAAACCACTGTAAAATTTAAATCTTCACCCCACACACCTTGCATACCTTTGGTGGGAAGACCCACCCCATCCAACAGATCTAACATCATACAGAACTGAGTACTGCATAAATCACGAGTAACATCTGGAGAGCACATGCACTCTTCCCTCCATATAACCAGTTTACACACTTTGCGTGCGTAAGTCGGGTGCTGTACGGAGACATGGCCTTCCGTCCAGAGATATGTGTTATGGTACCCCGGGTTTACCCCGACAGGGAACCGGGGTGACCAAAGAGTGAGATAGGAAAGAGCGGATAACTCACCGGTTAGTAGAGCCTGATGTCTGTCTGAGTATTCGCTAGAGCCCCTGAAGGTGGGGATAGACTGGAGCTGGTGGGACTTCGTCAGGATACGCCCCTTTGGAGAAAACCTGGGAGAGGAATAGGAAGTACAGATGGAATAAGACAGGACTAGCGATAGTAAGAGGAGAAAGTGGGAGGAGGCAGGTCAGAAGAATATGACCTGTAACAGACAACAATAAACAGAAAACTATGACAGAAGACAGAAGAGAGGTTGACGGGACAGACAAGACTGACTCAACAAACTAGGGCAATCACACTCACTCTCAGACTAACGGAAAATCCCCTAAGGGATACAAAAACTAGCACTCAGGAGAGGAAAGGGTAAATACACTAAAGGTTAGCAACGGCAAGGACAAGAGAGGGGGAGGGACACAATAGGAATACAGGCTGGAACTAGGCAGGGCAAAAATGGGGCACTCAGAATCAGAAGAATAAGCAAGGAGGCACAAGGCAAAGAGAGCAGGCTATAAAGACCCAAACAGGAATCTATAACCAGCGCTGAAGGGAAGGCTGAGCGGGTATATAAGGAGACAGGGCACCAATTACGCAGGGAGGATAGCGCGCCAACTGATCTGACAGGCACGCGTCCAGGTTGCTAGGAAACGTTCTGGACGCCACCCCGTCATTGGAAGAGAGATCGCGTCTCTCGTTGCTGGGGTGATGACAGTGAGGCTTGGAGCGCAGGGAGGAGATGACGGGGAGTGAGGACCCGGAAGCAGCCGCTAATGACCGGACACTGCTACCGCCGGGGGATTCAACTGCCGCAGCTCTGCCATCCAGAGAAGAGGAGCCTCCCGGAGCACTGGAACGCCGTTATGGAAATGGTAAGCATGCGACGGCAGGGAGAGGTAGCGATGACAAGCGGACAGAATGTGACAATGGGCCTGATCCAGAACAACGCTTCGGAGCGAATTTACGCGTGGCGGAGATGTAAAATCGCTGTTTTGTACGCACTGCGCATGCGCACCAGAGAAAATACGCACATTAACGTATCGTAACTGTGAACGTATGGCCCATTCACGTATGTGTCACGTAAATACTTACGTGTGGGCGTTCCAATTTTATGTTTCAACAAAATACGTCTGAAATACGTGAAGTAGGCGGGGGGTTGTATTTAAAGTGTACAGTATGGGCGTGCTTAGCTGCGTAAATTCGTTTAGCCCATACGTACGTGTGCGCATGACTGCGGTTACGTTGCAGCCCATACGTACGTGTGCGTATGACTGCGGTTACGTTGGAAAAAGTTAAGGTAGGGTTTGGAAAGCGTATCTTAACAAAATACGTCCGTGCAAGGGGTGCGCCGAGGGGAGTGTAACGGATTTACGTGCACGAAAATACGCTCCGCGAATAAACGTATGGCAAACGTAGTTCTGGATCTACCCCAATATGTTAGTAGCAACTCTTGATAAATTAGCATTTGAAACATGCAAATGAATATGTATAGACAAAGAGGCTGAGACAGTAAATAAAAGTTACAAGTGTTTAAGCATCTTTGTTTTTTCTTTTTTTAATTAGTTCAAATTGTCTTTTTTAATGTGTTGTCTAATTATAATACCTGTTTACATAGATATTTAAAAATGTAAAAATCAGTATAGTATAGTATAGTATAGTATAACGTAGTCTGGTTTAAATTGATTTATTCTTTAATTATACTAATTAATACCTACTAGCTCTAGGACTGTGTTTTTAGTGATTCAATGAGGTTTCATTGAAGAAAATGCTCTTGTGCAGTTTGTACCAGCCCCGAGCTGGTGCAGGATATCAGAAGAACACACACACATCTTGACAAGATAATCATGCAGTGCAATATATGTTTTAATAAGTAAATAAAATAAAAACTATTTTCATATTATTATGTTTACTAAAAGAGTCAGATTTTTAGTCAACTTATCATATACAGTTAAATTCCAATGCAGTTTCAGAATATATCATCTATTGTATAAAACCATTGAGCTTCCTTTCTAAAATATACATAGACATATGTTTTTCTAGACTCAATGGACTTTTAATCAGACACTCTAAAGGAAAAATGTCAGCTCCTTAAAATAGTGATCAATTTATATATTTATTCAACAGTTATATTGACAAGACTGTCTAGTGTAGTGGATCGGAGCTTTAGTATATTGCTTTCCCATACTTTCTAGCATATGCATGCGTGGTGCTCTGTGCTTCCTCATTAGCTGGTTAATTATTTGATTTATTTGTACTGTATTTTCATCCCCCAAAATGATTTCCCTGTACTTATGGCTCATGCCGTTGAATAGATATGAATAAGCCTTGTTAAAATTTTACATAACTATTGATCCCTATCACGAATAGATCATTTTTAATATCGGATACTCTAATAACTAATCTTGGATATGTGAATATAGGTGAAATTCTAATTTCTGCCCATGCACCTTTTCAACTTACAGAGAACAACTCTGGTCCTGTTGTGTCGACTTTCCTTTGGTGCTTCCCAGGATATTTGTCTGACTCTGAAGAATTTCATATGTATGTAATGCATAAATGGGGGATAACATGATGATAATTTTGAACATTGGGATAACCTAATTCTGTTCTGTGATGTGTCAAAGGCAGTCATGAGAGGCCACATTATGGCCTACGTAGCACATCAATACCAAACTCCAGACTCTTCAGCAGTTGGTATCGACAACTTTCAGAGCTTATTCAAATAACTGCACTAACGAACTGTGTACAGAGTATAAACGGGCTAGACATTCTTTTGAAACCAACTTAACGGCTTAAGCCCAACAAAAATAAGAATACTGTAAACAAAAAAATTGATAGATGGGGCAATAAGTCATGTAAGTGATGCACTTGACAACGATGGACCGGATTAACAAATCCGTATTTACTACATGAGTGATTTTACGAACACACATAGCAAGGCAACAGCCATGACACTCCCCTCGGCCGGATGGGTTTTCAGTGACTTACACCTTTATAGGACACCCTTAACTCTACGTGTGTATTTACGCATGTATGTTACTTACGTACGTGTGTATTTATCTAACCGAGCCCTCAAATGCCCATTTAAATGCCTCCCCCGTCCACTTTCACGTAACTTCTACTGTACGTAAAAAAAAACACGCCCCTCTGCATGTATGTCCCTAACTGCGATTTACAAGTCTGTGCCTAAAGTACTTACGTGCGTAAAGTTATCATTGTACTGCGGCAGAGTACTCTGGTCTTTGTTTCTCCTGGCTAAAGCACCCTAGCTGTTTACCTTGCAGCTGGGATACTTTAACTGAGGATTAGGCTGTGTGTATTCAGAAGTCAAATGACACATGGCTCTGTCCTTAAATAGCCTGCAGTTCCATACCAGCTAAACTCACCTGATATATTTACATGCACACCAGCTTGTCTGGCCACTGTAGTGCAGTTTCACACCTGCTATACTCACCTGCTATGCTTACCTGCACGCCAGCCTGTCTGGTCACTGCAGTGCAGTCTCACACCTGCTATACTCACCTGCTGTCTGGTCACTACTGTGCAGTTCCATTCCAGCTATACTCAACTGCTTTACTTACCTGCACACCAGCTTGTCTGGTCACTGCAGTGCAGTCCTAATCCTGCTAAGCTCACCTGAAATACTTAAATGCACGCTACCTGTCCTGTCATTACTGTGCAGTTTTATCACAGCTGTACTCACTTGTATACTTACCTGTACTCTTGTCTGTCTGTAAGGGTGTTTACTATTTTCTACTAATCTCCCAGTAGACAATCACAAGATCTTCATTAACATTTTCTTCAAAAAGGAGAAGATAATGAGAAAGATAATATGTGAATAGAGGAGAAGAGAGGGGCAAGGAGAAGAGTACTGATGGTGATGGGATAATACAGGACCAGATCCATATCTAATAAGAATAGCCCACCTATGCACGCAAAGTGCGTAAGTGGGCTTTATGGCCTGGAGGCACATGCATCCTCCAAATGTTTTGTTAGTTTTACTAACATAAGTCCCATTGTATGGATGGAACTTAGTTCCTTCCAATGGTAATTATAAATGGACTTTGCTATTATTTTACAGTGGTGGGTGTGATTACCCACTTAAGAGTGGATCAGTGATCGGACAGCAACGTAAGTTTTACGCAGAAGAGAGGGAAGTGAAAGGGGGAGTTTACTCCCCTCTTCCATGCATAATTAAAGACCGTGCGTAAAACGTGTGTGTCGGTGACAAGAGGAGGGGTGAATTTGGTCCACAGATATTAACTTAGTAGAAAAGATGAAAAGAATGAAGAAGGAACAAGAAGTTACTGCTGTTTTGGCAGGAAACATGTTGGACAGAGAGGAGAAAGAGTCAGACACGGGAGGAAGACAGAGGCTGAGTAGGGAGAAGAGAGTCAAACAGAAGCAGGATAGAGAGAGGGGAGAGTCAGGCAGTGTATGTACTAAGAGCTGACCTTGACCAATTTGAAAATCAGTAACAAGGCACACACACACAAGGGATTTAACCTAGATTTGTGAAATGATCTTTTACAAATCTGGGTTTTACCAGCAGTAAGATGCTGGCTCTACATCACCTGGATGTATGCCTGATGGTGTTGCATATCTCTGCATTGTTTCACAAAGCACATGCCTATAAGAAATGTACATGCAATTATGGCTAGCCACAGGGTCGTTTCTATGGATGGGCAAGCCGTGCCCCATGGGTAGCGGATGTGGCCAACATAATTTATTTTACCATTACTGGTTATGCAGAGCTCCATAAAAACCCTGTAGGACCAAATCTATTTCATTGAATGATTAGAGACTGAATTGGAGGCTAAGCACACATACAAGGAGCAGAACTGAAGGCTTGACACACATACAAGGGGCAGAATTGAAGGCTTGACACACATACAAGGGGCAGAATTTTAGGCTTGACACAGATACAAGGGGCAGAAATGTAGACTGGACCCATATACAAGGGGCAGAAGTGGATGGCAGGGCAGATACAAGGGGATGAAATGAATGGCAGATGTAATTGAGCCCGATCTAGATGCAAACATAAGTATGCTCAGTTAATGGCAAAACATTTGCACCAGCCCCATGGCACCAATCTATTTTGAACCATTGTGCTAGCATATAACCTTTCAAATGCAGTACAAAAGGTATGGAAATGCTGCTAATGAAGTGCACAGGCATTTTAAATAATTTTAAAGATAATTTATTCCTGACTAAATTTTTAGTGAATTCACATTGCCACTGAATCACTTGCACAAAGCACCATTACCATATCAGTTTTTGGCATGCAGGTACATTGGGCCCGATCCAGAACTATGCCGATGCGCTGTGCTTAGTAAAGCACAGCGCATCGACGTTCACTCTCCCCGACATGCCCCCTGTGCGAGCATATTTTCCCTCACTTATGCCTGCTGAAGGCTGCCCTAACTTCAGCCGGCCTAAGCCAAGGAAAATACGCTCACACAGGAGTGCTTGGACGCTAACCCCTCCCTCTCTCCCTCCCTCCCTCATTAAACTAACTCCCCTCGCCCACCTACACTAACCTGAACGTTGTAACATTGGGGGACACCACCTCCAGCGTTACTAAGGAGCTTCTACGATCGGGCGTTGTCACAGCTACGCTGGGCAACATCTGCCCGGGGCATGCGCCGATCGGCTTTTGAGACGATCTTACGCTGCTGGCTGGTGTCTTAACGTTAGCCAGCGTAGTTCTGATCAGGATCATTATCTCTGGCTCATAGTTTGTGTGTCCAGCCTCCATTTGTGCCCTTTCTGTGTTGTGCTTCTATTGTGTCCAGTGTCCATTTGTGTCCCTTCTGTGCCCAGCCTCCATTTGTGCCCCTTCTGTGTCCAACCTCTATTTGTGCAGCTTCTGTGTGTTCAGCCTCCATTTGTGCCTCTTCTGTGTGTCTAGCCTCCATTTGTGCCTCTATTGGGCCCAGCCTCCATTTGTCCCCCTTAATTTTTAATGTTTTGCCTACCCCTGCAGTCCTCTCCTTCTTCCTCCACGTGGCTCTGCTTGAATGATACTGCCTACCAGCATCATTTACATAACCTGTACTGGGTATACAGGGCTCCTATGGGAGGCCTGTAGAGCCAATTCTTTTTCCATGAATAACGCTTACTCATATGTGACCCTTAGGTCATAACCTGTATACCCAGCACCATGCAGCCGGTGTCTGTATAAGCCACGGTCTATGTGAACATGGCCTTCCATTACTCTAACCCAAACCCTACCCTTTCATAACCTAACCCTAACCCTTCATTCCCCGCAGTCTAACCCTAAAACTCCCCAGAGTTTCCGTAGTATGAATAGGTAAGATGCTGATCGGCATATTTGCCCATTCTTTCAAAATTTTTAGAAAATGATGGTATTATGGTAACAAAAATGAGCTTTTGGCTATCTCTACTTATATAAAAAAAAATGTTTTGCGGTGGTGACTCCCACTGCAGGTAATGCAGCTATTCATATGATCACAGCACAATCACTACTCCCAGAACTTTCTTTGCTCCACTCATATGCTTTGTGGGTGACAAGGGGGTGTTTCCCTGCTGAATTTTGGATCAGCTCCTATGTGTCTATTTTTTTATTTAAGCTGAATAAAGGTCTAGTGTTTTAAAACAGAATGAAATATAACATTATCAGTACCTAACATGCAGACAGTAAGACTGTGTATAATTTATAACTGCATTTATCTCAGTTAATAAAAATGATGGACTATACCTTTAAATGGCATCAGTGCTGAGTGTGTGAGCTGTACAGTAGTAGTGTGCTGTGTAACGTGCATACACCACTTTCCCCCACCGTCTGCTGCTGCATCCTCAGGACTTCTGCATTCATTGCTGCATTCCTACTACTGGCCGATTATACAAAGCATTTATCAGCTTCTATCCATACCTAGGACATGCTATTCTGTGTGTTTATCCATACAGAGACAGAGCAAAGCATCCACCACTAATTATTACACTCTGCTGCATTCTGAGTAAAAGTTTTTTAAAGTATATTGTCTGTGAAAAGGGGGACTGCAGTGATCATGAGTGGCAGCTGCTCCAGGAGATGTAAGCATGGTCTTTTCCATTGTTTCCAGACCCTCTATAAGCTCCTGACAGGTACTCTGCATAAAGGTAAGAGCCTGTGGCACTGTTTAATACCTGGCTGGAGTGCTGCAATCCTGGTGTTGTGATGACAAGTCTCTCAGCATTTGTCTTCTGTTACTCAAGTGTATACTGTTGTTAGCTCTGTGTTTATTACTACTGACCTGTACTGTGAAACAGTCATAGTGGCTTTAGTACAGTATTGGGAATCTCACTGCTAATCTCCTGTATGGTACCCAGTGACATTGTTCCTCTGAGAACTTTTGCTTCTCTTGCTGGCATGCTGTTTTCTTATCTTCGTTGCTGAGATGGATGTTTAAGGTTAACGAAAAATTTACTGCTGTGTCTAGTTAATTGCATTTTACAGGTACTGTGGTTTTCATTGTATTACTCAGCAGGAGAAAGAGCACACATTAGTTTCTAGGATGCTTTCTGTTGTCTGTTGTGTAGCACCATATAAAAACATATCTGCCATTACTGTTATTAACATATTCCTCCTCTCTGTCCTTTTCGTTGTCTTGTATTGTAAATTGAAATATATGATATCCAATAGCCATGCTGACTATTTTTAATGCACATGAATATAAAATAATCATAGAGTGTTTTACTGTCAATATGGCATAGATTTATATTACTCTTTAACCATAAACACATTAATGAATATATATAAATTGTAAATTTTATTTTTCTACTTCATTTTAGTCATTTTTTTATTTTAATAATATTCTGTTGTCATATTAAAAGTGGTTCATATTTATGACAGAGCACGTTCTTCACTGTGAAATTTCAGATTTCACTTTGACAATATATTGCGTATCTATATAGAATAGAATTACTTGCTGAGAAATCTTAGGTGTCATACTAACTTTTAAATGTTCTTCTTTTTTTTTTTATCAATAATATATACCCGGGTTGTCAACTATACCGGAATATCCGGGAGACTCACAAAATTCAAGCAGTTCTCCCGATATCCTGGGAAAGCAGGCAAATCTCCTGCATTAGAGGCCCATCTGACTCTCGTAATAATAATCCCTAGAGTTACTAGGGATGGGCGGGAATTCATGACGCAATTTTCATCATCAAGCCTCGCCCACCCCCTGCAACACTATGAATTGCGAAGTGATGGAAAGGGGGTGGGGCTTAATGACACTATTTGCATAAATCACGTCATTAAGCCCATACCTGCC
>WWET01004163.1:51082-72964 GCA_011038615.1 Limnodynastes dumerilii
CCTGCTGAAAGAGCAGTTTTTATCTATTCCTGTGGCTAACATTTTTATCTGCACTACATATAGAAGAAGCAATGTATAGATTTATGTGTGTAGAAGGAGAGTCATGGTCCATAGTGCAGTCAATCCTCTTTATTCAGTGGCCTTCATACTTTGTTGGTTTTAATCACCAGCAACACAGAATTGTGAGCACCCTGGTCCTGATGTTAACCTGATGTCCTCTGAAATCTCTGCTATATTCTTTACTTGTATGCATATGTCATATAACAGGGGGGAGGTAGTATACTGAATAAATATATTAATTGATTGATCTGTGGGGAGAATCCATTTTTTTTGTCTTTTTAGGAAATTAATTATTGCTATGTTTCTTTGTCATTACTGTGTTTTATACATTCTTTCATGCATGGGCAAAATATAATATTATACCCTGGAAAAGTATGGTGTTTATATAGTAACACATGCACAAGACTAAAGCTGGGTACACAATGGAGTGTATTCTGGTGAGATCTTATTATACCAGTGTGTATAGTCCAGTGATGCTGTAATGTCTTGTGAACAGCATGTTTTGTGTGAAGGGATTTTTTCGAAAGCTCCTAATTTTAGTGATCAGCAAGGTCACAATGTCAGTGGAAATCTTCAGTGTGTGCACTCTCCAGACCTTCAGTTCAACTAATCCCCTTGTTTTTCCAGCAGTAGCGCCGCATTTGTGGGCATGAAAATCATTGCAGCAGCAGGTTATGGGAGCAGTTTGACACAGTTCAAGCAGCACATCATGACAGTATGTAGGGGGCGTAGTTTCCTAACTGTAACTTAAAATCGCAACTAAAATCATGTCACACTATTGGATTATAAGGTACAGTTTCATTGTGTACCAAACTCAGTTATGACAACAGTTGCTTGCCCTCTCTAAACAAACATGAAAGACGCTTATGGAAAAATAGATTGGTATAACTATAGGTAGGACAGTTCACATAGCTTATCTTAAGCAAATTCAAAATCATAGGGTGGACAAGAAGCAGAAAAAGCTTACAGAGATGTTACTGGAAATAATTGCTTGTTTGCATGTAAAAGCCTCAGTCCTGGATTTGAGCACAGACCATATATGCCCAGGCTGCCAGGGTCCTTAATGGAATGCAAAGCTAATTTATTATTGTTCCTCCAATCTATTTAAGCAAACATATGAATCTGATTTAAAATTAGATAGCAAGGGGTTAACTAAGAATTTTGTAAAGAAGCTCTGTGTGACTGTTAGAGTGTGAAAGTGTAAAATGACTTTGTAAATGTCAGTATGAAGTGTCAGTATGAAGTAAAAAAAACTCACATCCTGATAGTGCAACTGCAGCATTCAGAATGGGGTCATAAACCTATTTCTGGACTGTGGTAAATTAGGCAGAATTACATGACATGAAAAGCATGCCAATAAAACACATTGTTTGCTGTACTTGGTGGAAAGACCTCAGGGGATCTCACCCTTTACCTCTTGACTTTAGAAAAGAATGGCTACAATAAATGTTACAACCTAAGGCTGAGTTACAACCTCCCTGCTTACTGAATGTTATTTTTTTCTGTTTTTTGTGGTTTTAACTAACTCATTTAAGTCTTTAAAAAATATTTTAAGAGTTCTGTCTTCAGTACCATTATTAACATTGTAAGGTTTGCATACACCAATGCTGCATAACTATATTTTTCACTGGATGCTTGAATCTTGAAATAGAAGTTAATTTTGATTCAATTTATTTACTTTCAATTCATTCTTCCTAAAATATACCAATAACTGTATATTGAACGTTGCAGCATTGAGCTCAATTCCCATCAATGTGTTTTCATTATAGTCCCATATCTCTTATTAAGTAGAATGAGTATTGATTTTCCTCATCACACAAGCACTGAGGTGTTGGAATTTCTTTTGCTTATAAAATAAAACACATATCATTGTTAGCTATAGAAAGTAATTGTCTACATATTATTTTGTGTGAAAAAAACCTGTGATTTTACCTTAATAACACTTATAAGGCCCGACTCAACTAAACATGAAGGCTTCGCTATTTTTGTCTTGAATTTAAGTGCGCACATTTCTATAATTTTTTGTATTAAAATCCATGTGTTTCGGCTACCGTAATAGCCAGTTTTAAATGCACTTACTTTCGCAACCAAAATAATGTGGCCATTGCGTTTAATTGAATCGGGCCCACATTTACATCAGGGTTTGACAATTTTTTCATAATCTAGCTCCCATACTTTTTGAAAAGCAATATGGAGAATCATGTATATGTATATGAGAGTGTATATAAAAACACACACAAATGTCCAGATAACAATGTATAAATGTATAAATATATCCATATCTCCATTTTCCTTTGTCTCCAGACTTTTTCTACCCATCTCTGTAGTGTCACTGGGTGACACAGTTTGCACTGGAGATGGAGTGATTCCAGTGATTTATATTAATATCTTTGCTCATGTTCCCCCTACCTGCTGAAACTGCTGACACAGCTGCTCCCTGAAGTTCAGTGCTGCAATCATTGGCAATGCATCACTGGGAGATTCTCTCACAGTAATTTCAGTGGGTGGGCAGGAGAGTAAAGGGGCCATAGGAGAACCTGCTGGGGTCGCTCCTCCATGTTGACCATGGCACCGGGTCAAAATGGTGGTCATGGCATCCATCTGCTCTGGGCCGGGGACTGATGGTGGCTCTGCCTTTAGCCCCTATACTTTTGTGACATGGATTTAACAAAGTGTTGGGGATATTATAGATCGGAGATTGCATAAATGTCTACATGCATCTATGAAACCTCTGAAAGCACTGGCACTTTTAATCATCAGTAACAATCTTCTGTCATATTCAGACAGCTGGAGATTCTTTTTTTCTTACCTTTTTCCACATGAGAGCTGTGGTTGTACTGTTGTTTGCTACTGCAGTTATCTACCATCTAAGCTATATAGAAAAATGGTAAGTATAGGGTCAAAATGCAAAATGACTGGGTGAAGATGCTCCCATTTCTGTGCTCAAATTGTCTTCTTTCCGAAGCAGTTGGGGGGAGGATTTTTTGGGTTTAAATGGTTTTGTAAGTAGTTGTTACATGTTATCTTCCATCTCGAGCTACTAGATTTGAAGGTATTAAAATATAACTAACTGAGATTATGGAGGTTACATTTGTTACAAAGTGTCTGAGTAGAGGGCAGATAACCTAAAGGCAAAATCTGCATGAGAAATACCTCTGCAGATTAGGATTAAATTGGAACAAAGCGTTCAGGGAAAAAGGTCTATATTATGGTCACTAATCCACCATACACCATTGAAGTGAGCAATAACTAATGTGGGGGCCTGCTTTGGGGGTGTTCATATCAGATCAACAATTGGGAAATTAATTAAAATATATCTTTTAAGATCTACCCAGGGTTTTTGTGAAGTAGAGAGGGACCATTACCAAACTTGGAGGCAATTTAGGCCTCATGGTAGCCTAACATGTTTGGTAAACCATCCTAGGTGTCTCCACTCATAGGGGTAGATCCAAAACTCCGCTTGCAATCCGTTTACTAGCGTAGTGTATTTACGCGTGCAAACCTTCTATACACTCCCCTAGGCACTCCCCTTGAATGTACGTACTTTGACCGACTTCCGCTTTTCAAACCCTACCTTAACTTTTGCCAGCGTAAACGCTATTGTCCGCACACGAATGGATGGTTACGCAGCTAAGCATGCCCATACTGTACACTTTAAATGAAAACCCCCGCCTACATTGCGTATTTTACACATACTTTTGGCTCACTTAAAATTGGCACGCCCACACATGAAATGTGAAATAAGGCTGCTAGACAGCCCTGTTAGGAGACCTGATGGTTCATCCATGATGTAGTTAAGGTTTGCAATTGAGATAAGAAATCTCAGTATCCTTACAGCTATAGGTGAACTACAACCTTAAAACACTTAACTGTAACTCTCTTAAAGCTCGGTGTAATTCAGATTTTTTCAACTTTATTCTGACAGAGAGCACAGCGAATTTGGTGTCTTAATCGCAAGGATTAATGTTTTAATCGCATTGCTTTATATTTTTAAAATGTAATAATTGTGCTTTTGTATATCGATCTTGAAAAATCGTGATTTATATGTTTAGATTGTTTCCAATCATTTTCCAGTCGTAAGAACAGTGACGTGAAAAGGTCTTCTGTGAAATGCCAACCACTCTTCCGGTCACAGAGAGATTTCCATATGCAGGACCCTATCTTAAATGTTACACACCAGCCCCATAGAAGAAGGGTCCTCATTGTAGGGCTTAATCAACCCCTGTAAGATATAAAGGCGGCCCCTCTGCCTCTATGCAGATCCATTCTGGAAGTCTAAAGTGCATGCATGCGCTGTACTGAAATGCAGAGCGCCCACATTTCTCAGTTCTGGATCTGGTCCTGTGTTATGAGGAAAACTCTCAGGAGATTGGTAGTTTTTGAAATAATGCAAACACCTCATTTAGCACCAAACAATTTAATCACCAACAATTTTTCCCTCGATCACTTAGATTATGTTTTATTCTTGTGCTTGGGTATAAAACATCTGAATCTCTTGGCATTTGTGCATTGATTTGCTCTCACATGATTTGCTGATGGGGTATTTTTGTTGCAAGGAATGCACAAAAGCAACATAAATTGGCCCTGGATCATTCTTCTGCATAAGCAAGTGAGCTGCAGGCTAAGCAAACAATCTGCTTGCCACTATCTTCTCTAATTCAGAACAGATGGAAGTTCTGTATGATATAAGAGGATTGTAGTTTACAAAAATTATATAGTTAAAAAAAAAAATCTCTTATAAACTTTTGGGGGTGGGGGTACCTTTAAATGTGAATTTTATGGTTTAATGCATATGAAAGCAGCCCAAGCACCTGTAGAAAGCCCAAGGTGAGGGTTTATCAACTGGCTCAAGTTGAACATGCTAAATATTATAATAATGTAGAGGTGAGAGAGGTAAAGGTTGAGAAGCAGACCCAATCAGTGTCCCGCAATGATCAAACAGAAAGATGTAAAACTCATAATAGTCATGTTATGCTTTGTTTTAAGGGGAAAGTACTCTTAGGACACTACAGTACCTCTCTAGATATAGATGTGGCTTTACTGTTTTTCTCAATGGTCTTTGTGCAGTCGTTCATGGGGCAGTAAAAGGTTAATCAGTTATGCCTCATTTACCGTCAGTGTTGCCTAATTTTAGTGGGAGGTTTTTATTTTCAGTTTTTTTAAAAACTTGTATGCATTTGTAAACTGTGAAAGGTATGATTTACTTATGTTATTCATGACAGGGTCACCTTTAGCAGTTGAAGGGCCTGGGCAAAAGCATACTTTGCCACCCCCCCTTCCATGCTCAATCTGGCACATGCCAGTCACCATTCTGTATATCTGAAGCTGAACCATTTGAACTTCAGATACATAGCCAGCACCTATCTGTTACTGTACATCACTCGTTTTGTGTATGATGCTTCCAAAGAGTAGTAGCCGGGGTCAGTGGTGTCGCTATCCATGAGGGTTGGGCCTAGGGCGGGAGCCCAGGTTCAATGACCCGAAGGGCGGTAATGATTACTGGTATCGTACATATCCTGCATTTATGCATGAACTGTCATGTTTAATGGATGTCTTGAGGTTGGACTCCCCTAATGGTTCTTACACTTTCAAAATATTTTGTTATGCTAATCAGTAAATGTTGTAAAGCCGGAACAGCTTTATCACCACAAACTTGCATTTTCTTCATAATTGTTAATGACTGTTCTTGTATTGCTTAATTATCACACACAGTACACATTTATAATTTACTTTTACAGTATTGAATATATTTTTCAAAGTAATGAATGTTCATGCTAATTTTTTTTTTTAAATCACTTACATTATTGCAGTCCTTTCTGTTTTATTACTATTAGTAAGCACTTGCATAATGCTAGAATTAATGTTTACAAAACATTACTATATTTATCTTAACTGGGTCAATGTTTCCAATTCTGATGCAAATGAACCCCTGAGCAAAAGATTTATCTAGATCTGCAAGCACTCTGTCCAGTTATCCAGCACAGATAGACTTGCTGGGCTTACCTAGATTTCTTACTCAGGTAGGCAGAATTTCGATGGATCAATGCAGTTTGCATTGGTGTTAAGAGAGAATGCTTACACTGTACATTGACAAAATGCAAATGATCAGTGTAGGAAAGGAAATGACTCTTAAGTAAGGATAGGTTATGTTAGTAACCTGAATAACCTGAATGTTATTCAGTTAAATAGCTCAGAGCTGTATACATGGACTGGAATATGATTAAATAACACATAGATATTTGTGGAAAATGGAATTCTGGATCTGACCCATAGACATTTATCTATATATACAAAAGCCATAATGCTTCTCACCAATATACACATACGCAGTAGCGTTCATTCCGTTACACTACTTCTGCGCATGTGCATGGGCTGGGAGCAGAATAGCTACTGCCAAGGCACCCTACTGCCTCCCTTTCATCACTGTACCCAATTCGCCCCCTGTAGTCTCCCAGTTATTGTTACTCTGCCGCTGAGTAGTGCTACCCTCACCATGTCCTCTTCTTCCCTAACTATATTGCCATTCTGTCCTGCTCCCCTCCCCGGGGCACCACTGTCACTCACCCACCTCCCCAGGTGGGAGTCGCTCAAAGGGAGAGGGTGATGCACCCTCTCCTAATTGTTTCTAATCTTGACCGCCCAGAGGGACCAAAGAGACCCGCCAGAGAGGTAATGAGCTTACATGCTGCCAAGGGCAAACGTCAGCATGTGTCTGGAGACACATGATGAGGAATGAAGGGAGGCTGCAAACACATGATAGGGAACTTGGGGGGGGGCTGGAGACACATGATGGGGATACTGGGCAGGCTGGAGACACATGATGGGAAATACTGGGGGGCTGGAGACACATGATGGGGATACTGGGGAGCTGGAGAGACATTATGGGGATACTGGAGCTGGAGACACATGATGGGAATAATGGGGGGCATGGAGACACATAATGGGAATACTGGGGGACTGGAGACATATGATAGGAATACTGGGGAACTGGAGACACATGATGGGAATACTGGGGACTAGACACACATGCTGGGGAATACTAGGGAGCTGGATACACATGATGGAGAATAATGGGGAGTTGGAAAGACATGATGGGGGATATTGGGGGGACTGGAGACACAAGTTGGGAAATACTAGGAGCTGGAGACATGCTGGGGAATATTGGGAAGACTGGAGACACATGATGGGGAATACTGGGAACTGGAGACACATGATGGGTGATACTGGGGAGCTGGAGAGACATGATGGGAATAATCGAGGGGTGGAGACACATGATAATAATATTAGGGGACTGGAGACACATGATCGGAATACTGGGGGGCTGGAAACCTATGCTGGGGATTACTGGGAGCTGCAGACACATGCTGGGGAGGCTGGAGACACATTGTGGAGAATACTGGGGGGGCAGGATGTACATGATAAGGCTTACTGGGGGTCTGGAGAGACATGATGGTGAATACTGGGGGCTGGAAAGACAAGATGGTGAATACTGGGAGCTGGAATGACATGATGGGACTACTGGGAGCTGGAGAGACATGATGGAGAATACTGGGAGCTGGAATGACATGAATAGGGAATACTGGGAGACTGGAGACACCTGATGGGGAATACTAGAATTCTGGAGTGAAATTAATGGGGAATATTTTTCCCCTTCTTTATGACGGGATTTAGATTAGTTTAAAAATAAACATCAATAGTATAAACAACATTGGGCCGTATCCAGAACTATGGCCGTCTTCCATAGACGGCCGTAATTCACTGAACAGTAGCTACTGCGCATGCGCAGTAGCTATTGTACGTAATCTGCGTTGCGTTGTATCGAAACGATACGCAGATTACGTACAATAGCTACTGCGCATGCGCAGTAGCTATTGTACGTAATCTGCATATCGTTTCGATACGTAGATTGCGTGTGTGGTCTTTAGACCACATATACGCAATCTATGTATCGAAACGATATGCAGATTACGTACAATAGCTACTGCGCATGCGCAGTAGCTACTGTTCAGTGAATTACGGCCGTCTATGGAAGATGGCCGTAGTTCTGGATACGGCCCATTATCAGTATTAATTTGTACACACAAACTTCAGCATTGATATAAAGTCATAAATTTTAATATCGTACTTCAAGCTGTTTAATAGCAGAGTCTCAAATTTGAATAAAGCTGTTTGTAAACACAAGTCTCCCTTAAGTGTACTCCAGAACCGGTTGATTTTCAGTGTGGGAGGATATCAATTTCTGTCTTTTGATCATACATTACATATTATCAGACCCAGTGGCATAACTAGTGTTGTTGGAGCCCAGGGAAAATGAATATTAAAATATGCTCCACCCTTTATAATACTGTTTTAAAAAGAATAAAATAGAAGTATGGCACCCCCTTAGATCTGGGTTTACATTAGCACCTAGGGCACATGCCCTATAAAACTCCCCCTCCTTAGTTGAGGATATTGGAAAAGTACACCAGTATCTAGGTTTTATAGTAAAAAAAATTAAATAAACTCATGTAGAAAACAACTAGGCATGTAAAACGTAGATTGAAAGGGGGTGCTGTTTATAGGTCACTTGAGCAGACTGTGGGTACTCAGCTATAACTGTTGCTTTTGATCTATTGAAAATAAATATATTTTATATATTTCATTGGATTCTGTGTTGGGGAATCCGAACAAAAATGTGTTCTCATATAAAAAGATGATTTTTTTGCATTAAGATTGTGAAATGAAGCCTAATTTTCTGCTCAGTATTTCTGCTTCCATTATGGTGTGGATGCTATGATAACGTTTCTCCCTTTTCATTATCTGCTTTTACAAGTTTTGACTAATGTATTTGTGACCATTGGGACGCATACTGTATTTGAAATATTTAATCCAATCTGATCCTAATTTGAGATGTATAAGAAATCTTTGAACTACCAATTAAGTTTATTGAAACAATGTAGAATAATGAGCAATCTTTCCCAGTGTAATGTTCTGAGGATTACGCATACTAGAGGCTAAAAATAAGTCAAAGGGCTAGATTTTCTATGCTGCGGGAAAGGGAAAATGGAGATGTTGCCCATAGCAACCAATCAGATTCTAGCTCTCACTTTGCTATTACATACTTGAGAAAGTCAGCTAGCTTAGTAAATATGGCACAATAACTGAACTCCATTTCTCTTATGGGGCCTGATTCAGACTTAAAAGGAACTTGAAATTAAAGACCTGAATCTCACTTACATTTTGTACAATTTACATAGGATTTAAGAACGGGACGGCTCTGAATCACCATTACGAACAAGGGGGTAGATCCAGAACTACGTGTGCAATACGTTTCCACGCGTAACGTATTTTCGCACGCGTATGTTCTATACACTCCCCAAGGCACACCCCTTAAATGTACGTAATTCACTGAGTTCCGCTTCCCAAACCCTACCTTAACTTTTTTTCGCGTAACAGCGTACGTCCGCTAACGGACGTATAGACTACGTGAACGTACGCCGCTTAGCACGCCCACACTTTACATACAAACCTCCACCTACTTCATGTAACACGAACGTATTGTTGACTCGCGTAAAATTGGCACGCCCACACGTATTTACGTGGCAATTACGTGAATGGCCCATACGTTCACAATTACGCTACGCTAATGAGCGTATTTTCTATGGTGCGCATGTGCAGTACTTAGAAATAGGCAATTTCGCGTCTCCGCCACGCGTAAATTCGCTCTGATGCGTTGTTCTGGATCAGGCCCAAGGTTCGTAGTTACTTAAGAAGCGTTCGAAGACTCACAATGTGAATAAGGACAGCCAAAAGTTGTTTTTCGGCTGTCCCTATTTCGAATGCGAGCCCTCTCAGAATTTTTCGCATACTCACCTATTCGTTTTCGGAAAGCGCCGCCGCCGGGGACTAAGGGGTTAGGCAGCATTGGGGGAGACTTAGGGTTAGGCTGTGGGGGGAGACTTAGGGTTATGTTGCAGGGGGGTACTTAGGGTTAGGCTGCGGGGGGGACTTAGGGTTTGGGTTAGGGAGCGGGTTGGGGCATAAACAATCGATATCCCAGCCAGTTCGGAACTTGCTGGAAGCGAACGGCCCTTTTGAAATAGGGTCATTCGATACGGGGACCCACACTCCTTAAGAAGGAAGGGGAGTGCCAGAAAAACTTAAGAACGAATATAAGAAGATTGGGTGGAGGGAGACATTTAAATGAGGAAACATTGTTAATTAGACGCCCTATGCACACAACTAAGAGCCTAAAGATGATAGCACTATGGCATTTGTAAGTAAGTTAAGAAACTGAAAACCGGGGGCGTGTTGGGGGTGTCTCCTTGCTACTAGTTGCGTATAATTAAGAACCTAAAGCTTTCTTAAGTTTCAATCCAGTACTAAGGGCCTGATCCTGAATAATCTGCGCATGCGCCGGGCAGATGTTGCCCGGCGTTGCTACGGCAACGCCCGATCCTGAATCGGGCGTCCGTAGCAGCGCCGTAGGGACGCTGGAGGGGACGTCCCCCAGCGTCCCTACGTACAGGTTAGTGTAGGTGGGTGGGGGGAACTAGTTAAATGTGGATGGGAGGGCGGGCTAAGCAGCCATATGCTCCTGTGCGAGCGTATGGCCCCTTACTTACGCCGGCTGAAGTTAGGGTAGCCTTCAGCCGGCGTAAGCGAGGGTAAGTACGCTGTGGGCAGGGGGCGTGTCAGGGGGAGGGCTGGTTAGGGTAGCCTTCAGCCGGCGTAAGGAAGGGGCCATATGCCCGCACAGGGGGAGTGTCAAGGTAAGTGAACGCCGATACGCTGTGCTTTAGTAAGCACAGCACATCGGCGTACCTCTGGATCAGGCCCTAAGAGAGTAAACTTACTTCTGGGCTAAACTATGTTGATTTAAGGGGAGTCATATTGCATTTGTTGCAAACAGTATTAGAGTTGAGAGGTGATGTTTCCTAGCCCAAGTCTAAATAACAGTGTAAAAGTAAAGCTGGTCAGCATAGGCATTTCTATAATCGGTGCAGGGTGTGCAGTGCACACGGTCCCCTCAGAAAAGGGGGCCCTGTGGCATTCATCCTGTACCCAGGGTTGGCAGGGGAAGAGGGGCCATTTGGCTTTTATATATTTACAGGAAATGTATAGAATAATTATTTAATAGGAAATGTATAAGCATGTGCTTCAGCAGTTTATAAAACAAAAATGATTAGTTGCTTTTCTACCTTGTCGTGAATTGCTGAGCACAGTTTATTTGCAGACGAGGCTTGCCCTATCAATAACAATCTACTCGCATTTGTGAGTCAGCTCAATTCCCCATTTCACAAAACAAGATTTTGTTGTGCACATCAACTACTTTAATTAGTTTATACTGATGCCCATTTTATACTGCTGTGCAGACCCTTTTGTTCACTATTTAAATGCAGATATAATCATTTAATTAAGTAAGTTTATATACTTAATAAGTTGGAAACTTTTATATTTTAGGCCTTCAGAAAAAAATTCAACAGCTTCTCTACAGCACTCTACTTATCATGTTTGCTTTAGGCAGCCATGCCTCTATGAATCAGATCTAGGATCGGATTCCCACTTAATAACGTACCTAAATATACACATGCCGTGTGCGTAACTTGGTGTTTTATTGCAAATTGGGCATGCACCATCCAGATGTTACACATGGAAACCAGTTACACACGTGTTTAACGTCGTGCCTAATGAGATCCGTGAGAAGGAAGTTAGGAAAGTGGGTGGGGGGAGGCATTTACATAGGGCAGGATGGGCTGTGTTTACAAAGTACTAGCGGAAGTCAGTAAAGACTCCTAAGAATGAGGGGAGTGTCATGGAAGTGCACTTGCCATTACATGTGTGTAGTTGGGAATCCATGAGTACATATTTGATATGGATCAGTCCTCTACTAGATGATAAATATGGGTGTTTTTTGCTCTTTGCTGGTGGATACTACCAACATTCCAGAAATGCATGTGGATTCACAAGGTTTCCAGCACACCACGAGTTTCGTATGTCAGGTATGCTTGGTGCGAGAGGCTAATTGTACAGTAAGGGCTTGGTTAATCCCCTATGTGTAAACCTGATTTCTGTATGTAACTATTTTCCATGGGGATAGCCCAGGGGTCCTGTGCAAGCGAGGTGAAAGGCCCTCCCCTTGAACACTGGAGTTAGGGTCCTATGGGGTTTTGGCATTGGAACTCTGGCCCTATACCTGTATAATCAGAGATACATTTTTTTTTGTTATTCTTTAAATGAATAAAATACTTGAGATTTGTATGAATTCTATAAAACTGTCTGCCAAGGTAAAGTGTGAAACTGAGGCAGGATTTTAATCTGTCTTTTTTGTTGTATATAAAGTCTTCCCTTATGGACCGAAAGCAATCATAGACTTATTTATTTGGAATAATTGTGAAAACTTTTTAGCAAAACAAGGTAAAAAAAACCCTGAAGAAGTTGTTACTGGATGACTAAATATTGTTATATTTACTGCATACAAGTAACTGTAATCCTTAACAAAACAGAACCTAGAGCTTTAGGGAGAGGACATCCTCATCAAATGGAGTGACTAAACAGATGACGCACAGGCAGGAAATGGGCTTATCACTACTTTAATAACCATATTTAATTAGGTAAATGAATATGCTTATAACCTAGGCAGCAAATTCTGCCAAATGTGTAAAACTGGAGATGTTGCTATGGAATGTCCAGGCTACTTCCCCATATGCCTACACAAATCCTAATTATAAATCCCTCTATATGATACAAGTGTCAGAATGGCTGTTCCTCATAATAGGTCCAGGACTGGGGATAAGGGCTTGAGAAAGTAATACATCCAGAGACACGCCCAAGTCATCACAACTCCTATACGCAAAAAAAATACTCACCATTGGGAAGGGGGACTAGCCTCTTGCTGCATCTGTGAAATAAATGGAGTCTGACAAGAAAACACAATGCCAATGCTACAGGGGACAACCCCTAAACTAACTCTGTAGTGCTATGTATTACTAAGAAGGGTTTCCCAAACAAGGGTTTTCTTTACTTCTCTACCTATCAGAGCTTAAAGTTCAAACAAGGCCCACAACTTACCACTATGCTTTTTTTAATTTCCCTATTCTTCAGCTTTAACTAGTAAGCAGTCATAACTCAGAGAACTGCTGCTGTGTGTCCCCTTCCTGTGTTCCAATGTTTTCTGCTTGTTGCCTAGAAGACTGGTCACAATTGGGCTTCCTAATATGCCCAACCACACTCACTTTAATGCTGGCCAACTCCGGTATGCATTCTCCACACTATCTGCTCTTTGTCATGGGAGACAACCCTTTCTCTTAAAGGGTTAATCGGGGCCAGATTTACTAAACTGCAGCAAAAAGAAAAGTGGAGGAGTTGCCCATAGCAACCAATAACATTTTAGCTCTCACTTTGCTATTACATACTAGAAAATGTAAGCTAGAATCTGATTGGTTGCTATGGGCAACATCTTCACTTTTCCTTTCAAGCAGTTTAGTAAATCTGGCCCTAGATTCCCTGGTGGTCTAGGGGAGGGGTGGCCAGACTCCTAACTCTCCAAACTGGCAGATACCTGGTGATCTAGGGGCATGGACAAATGTTCAGGTGGTCTGTGGAGTGTGACTTCACTGATGGGCTAGTTGGCATGTGCTCACAGTCTCCCTGATGGTCCATTGGTGGAGGGCTCCCAATCTCGCTGGTGATCCAGGAGTGGATATTGCCACAGTTCCCCTGGGGAATTTCAAGCCAGAAATTCAGGGGCTAAAAAGTTTTTTTACATAGCCCTAGGTCACTGACTGAGCGCTGATCTGCTCCAATCCTCTTCCCATCACCATTCCTCAATGACCGGTGAGTGCTTCACAATGGGACTGCAATTAATCTTTAGAAGTCGCAACTCCTCAGTGAAAACATTTATTTATTTTGTATGTGTTTTGTAAGTTGCCATTCAGTATGATAGGCAGCATGTAATTTATATTGTGGATCAGTAACATATTAGGATCACAACAGTTTAGACTTTGCAATGGGTCATTGAATGGTTTCTTGGATGCTTTCATTACCAGATGCCAATATTGCTTCAGTTCCATTTATACTTTGACATTAGAAACATGGGTGCAGAAATGTGGAGAAAATGAACAGAATCTTTGGTGTGTCTAGATAATGAGATGCTCTAGGTATTTTAATAGTGTTAAATCAATTTCATTTATCAATATTAAAAACCATACAGCATAATAGAAAATATTTTACCGTATTTCTTTATGTATAAGACGCATCTTTTTTAGACAAAAAATGGGTCTAAAAATCGGGTGCGTCTTATACAGGGGATGTTGAACTTACCTTTGCTGTCCCTCCAGTGGTCCCTCCGGCGGTCCTTCCAGCGGTCCCTCCGGCGGTATCAGGCTCTTTCCCAAGCAGCTGGGCCTCTGGCTCTCTCCCTGCACAAAGACGTTGCGTGACCTAAGGTCACCTCAATGTCATTGTGCAGCGCGCACCGCGAGGGAGAGAGCCAGAGGCACAGCTGCATGGGAGAGAGCCTGACACCGCCGGAGGGACAGCAAAAGTAAGGTCAATGTTGCATCCCCTGTATAAGATGCACCCAATTTTTAAGTAAGTAAAACTAAAAATAATATTTTAAAAAATCCATTAAAAAATCCATTAAAAATAATATTTTTTTTTTAGGCTCCAAAAATGGGGCACGTCTTATACATGGGGAAATACGGTAACTTGATTAATGATTTAATGCATTTTAACCTCTGTCTCTTAATCTCTGAATATCCCACAACTGTTATTACCCCATATCACGCTATATTCATTACACCACACAACCCTATTTTGTTATTATAGCAATACCCTGTACCACTCCCACTCATTATAGCAATGCCCCACCCCATCCTCACACATTATAGCTGTAAAGCCAGCTAACCCAGACCTAAGACAGATTTCTACATGCAGGGAGTTACTAAAGTCTGCATGCAAGAGACTGCATGTTCATAACCCTACCTTAACTTTTCTCCATGGATCTCTGTGCATACACTGCCATATACAATTGCCTAACCCTGCCCATACTGCACAATTTAAATACCCTCCCCCCATCAACAATGCGTATCCTCGCATGTACGTGTGTGAGTGTTGTCACGTCCTACCATATAGAACGCTGAATGCATGGAATTGCATTCCGTACGTTCAGCGTTCCGATGTGTAACATCTGCCATGTGCATGCGTAGAATGTCCAACTTATGCACACAGGAATGGATCCAGACTCCGACCGAAAGAGAGAGGGAAGTGAACTCTCCCTGTCACTTCGCTCTCGCGTGTGGGCTTTATGGCAGATTACGCTGCAATATGCCTGCCTTAACTAAAATGCGCAGATTATCCGTCCGTACAACCGCTGATTTACATGAATGTGACATACCCTACACTACAACTAAGTTCCGTATGATGGTAGTAATGTTAGTGTTACCTTCGTAACACTAACGTAACATCTGGAGGGTGCATGCACCGTCCAGACCATTTAGCCCACTTAAGCAACTTACGTGTGTAGGTGGGCTATCATTACTAAATCTGGATCCGGTCCGCAGTTTGCGTAAATTCGACTGATGTTATTTATTCTTATACAGTCCATTATTATTATTATAGTTTATTGATAATGTTTTTTATATAGGCAACACATTTTCCACAGCGTCATACAGAGAATATTTGACATTCACATCAGTCCCTGCCCTATTGGAGCTTACAGTTAAAGTTGCCTAACACACACGCACGCATGTTTTTGGAGTATGAGAGGAAACCGGAGCATCCGGAGGAAACTCACACAGACAAAGGGAGAATATACAAACTCCCACAGGCATTATTAAGGAATTAAAATGTTACACTTAGTCTTCTTAAATAATCCATACTTCTTTCCTCTGCAGTGATGGCTGACTGTGAATGGATGGTGCTGGAGGAGCAACCTTGGCAGTTTATCCAGAGGGTGACCGAAAGTGGTCACTCCATGGTCCCTATGCAACCCCGTCCACTAAAACTGCATTGCCATACTGCTGAATGTCTGAATTACGCAGCTGGTCTCCCAGCAGCTAGGAC
Source organism: Limnodynastes dumerilii (assembly GCA_011038615.1). NCBI lineage: Eukaryota > Metazoa > Chordata > Amphibia > Anura > Limnodynastidae > Limnodynastes > Limnodynastes dumerilii. The sequence goes on from WWET01004163.1 coordinate 67,187, forward strand.
AGATGGGCACTGGTTGCTCTCTTAGCAGCATACTCAGGCCCCAGGTCTAAATTTCTGGTCACCAAGGTGTGTATTTGGGTCATATATAATATGTTTTTAAATTGAAAGCTAACACACCTGATGCCCCCCTTAAAGCCTTCATAAAAGGCAGGGGCAATCTGCCCAGAGACAAAAGAAAAGAAAATGCCCCAGCAACAATGTCATTAACCAGTAGCTAACCTATCTGTACCACTGCCTTTCATGTCTATATTAACCTATAAGTTAATTTGACCAACCATCTTTTTGTGTAACTTTGTTTGGAGGCAGTCTGGGATAATCAGTTAACAGCAGAATGTTGGTCCAAAAAGGCTAATTTGGAGGCTTTAAGGTTGACTTGATGTTTGTTAGCTCTGGTGATGATAAAAAAACACAGGACACATCTCTGACAGGAAGTATCACTTGACTGTGATCAGCCATTCATGGAGAGCTGAACATAGAGGCAGTCTTGTAGAGGCTTTTTTTTGTTAAACAACTACAACTTTATTGAACTGAGTGGAAAAACTGAACAGAATGGCTGGGATGAGTGATATCAGGGGTGCAACTATAGTGGGTGCAAGGTGTGTATCCCCCCTGCTCTAATTTTTAATCCAATCCACTCTATTTGCAGCTCCCCTGCAGCCCTACTGAAGTAACAGTCCTCATATGCCATTGTTGGAGCTACACACAAGGTAAGACAAAGTTAGACTGTCAGAGACTTAGTGGCCCACCCATGGGGGATTTCTGGTAGCCCTGAAACACCCCCAAAATGATTATTTAATAAAAAAAAAAAGGAAACAAAATTAACTTTAAAAAGGGGGCGTGGCTTGGCAGGTGCTGCAAAAAAAGGGGTTTGGGCAATTATGTGTGTATGAGAAAGGGAGCAGTTATGTCTGTGTGTGAGACAGAGAAGGGGAGGGGGATTGTGTGTGTGTGTGTGTGTGTGAGAGAGAGAGGGCATGTTTTTTTGGGATAAGAAAGTATGGGCAGTGTGTGTGTGTGTGTGTGTGTGTTGTGTGTGTGTGTGATTGTATGGGATAAGAAAGTATGGGCAGTGTGATGGTAATGGCAGTGAGTGTGTGTGTAGTTATGTGTATGAGCAATAAAAGACATATTTGTACCTATTTTCAGGGCCCAATTAAGGGTCTCAGCCACCCTAGGCTAAAGTATTTATGGCACATGTCCCTCCATAACTGCTATCACCATACAAATGCAAAATAACATTAATGTTAAACATAATATATTAAACTAGAAATAGATTAAGTTTTGATTAAAAATGGAGAGTTTGCCCATTCAGGGCCCAGGGTCTCAGCCACCCTAGGCTAAAGTATTTATGGCACATGTCCCTCCATAACTGCTATCACCATACAAATGCAAAATAAAATAAATGTTAAACATAATATATTAAACTAGAAATAGATTAAGTTTTGATTTGATTTGGAGAGTTTGCCCATAGCAACCAATCAGATTCTAGCTGACGTTCTCTAGAATGCAATAGTTAAAAAGATCTAGAATGTGATTGGTTGCTATGGGCAAACGCTCCACTCTTTGAAAACCCACAGCTTAGCAAATCTGGACCCTAGACACTATTTTCTTGCCGACCCTTCCTCATTATAATCCTTCCCTGCCCCTCTCTCCCTAACCTCCCAACCATACCTTATTAAACCAGTAATCCTTACTGAGTTAAACCACTGTTCTATGTACAGGGCCTTCTCATGTGAACACCTGACAGCAGTGGTCTAATCCTGAAGTTTAAGCAGCAGCTGCTGCAGAAGAAAAAATCCATCTCTCTCCAACTACAATTTATTCCACACCAAGAACATCCTGTGCTGGATCCTGCCATTGCTTCTTCCCTATCTAATCAGCCTGTGAAATATCCAACTGTGCAAGTGCCAAAGCATGGATGAATATGACAGAACGATCCAGACCATCAATGATCAAGTATGAGATAGATAGCAGTTCAGCTGAGCGGTGCACCCCTAACTCCTAGCATAGCACAGCTGCATTATTTGAACGGTGAACAGTTCAGATGGTAAGAACTGGGCAGGATGTTGGGGATCAAAGTGTAATCTTCATCCCCTTTGCAAACAGGAGTGGAGCCTGCAAGCAGCGATTTTCCTGGCTTCCAAGCAGGCCATTCTGTTCATAGTTTTACTACAGGTAAAGAAGACAAAATCTTTTAACAGTATATTTAATTCAGTATATTTTTTTCTTCCACAGTTTTGAATGGTAATGCCCCTGGGAGTAGATTATTGCTGTTTATATATTTGCATCTGATTGCTTAGCTATTATTAACAGGTCACATCATAAACCATTTACAATGAGATAATTATTTACGACGCAGTGTATTCGAAATTGATTTAATTGGCCTTAATGAGACATATTAAGAATGTCTGTTACTAGAAAACTAATTGTGCTATGAAAAATCATTTGTGAATCAGTAATTACATAACAATATTGCCATGCTTTACATAACTGCAATACTTTCGTTTTTACTTCTTAAAATGCACTATTTGAATTGTAAAGTAACTGTGAGTGATTGTGACACAATGTAAATTTATCTTGCAGTAATAATATGCTGTAATCAACCTAACTATGTACCCCTGTTTTCTTGTTGTGGCAAAAAGGGGGTCACAGAGTTTCTCATATACAATAAATTAGGTGACCCGGAAAAGCACTCATGCATATCAGATTCAGCCATTACCAGCTCTCATAATCCTGAGAATGTGTTTATGGGAAGGAACCTTTGAGCATTTCTCTGGAATTTCAACCACTTTCATGCTTATAAAGAAACCACAGACAGGTGAGATTTGACGGTGCAGTTTAATGCAATCATAGCATCCATTGTTTCATCACCTGCTTTAGAATGGTGTGACCCAGCATTGCACAGTGAGGACAGAGTATAATGACATGATTATTGTCATTAGTTCCCTGAAGCAAAGAAATAATAAGTATGCAAATATGGATAGGATTCAAGCAGAGGATTTTTTTTCATGAGCCACTTCCTTTATTTGTTTTGACTCCATGTTATTACTGTTCCCACCCTCTATCTTCCTCATATTCTGTACAGCTGCTTTCTAGTACTTTACCGACCTTCTGATGACCCATTTGTGTTTAAACTCCCCTGTGGTCAACATTGTCATCTTTTACAAATGATATTGTTGCAAATGTTATACAATAGAAAAAAAATGATGCTCTGGTTTGTTAAGGCAACAGAGATAATGTTTTTAATCCTTTGAGAGACGGTCTAAGATGAATCTTACCCTTCCCAATTTGTTCTGCCTCAGAAAAAGACTGCCAATGAATTGCCTGATACACATCAGCACACATGTTCTCTAATGATTCCTTGGCAGAAAGGAGAACCAGCAACATTATCTGTCATAGTGTATCAGAGCCGGCTAATCTACTGTAAATCTCTCCTCCCTCCCACTTCTAACTAAAGACTCCCCGAGGCGGCATTAGCATGGCTCTTTCCTACAAAACGAAAGACCTAATTGGTACGTAGATTGCGTAAATGTACTACTGCGCATGCGCAGTAGGTACATTCTTAAAAATATGCACCTAAGAAGCTGGAGGTGTGAATCCGGTCCCAAGTGAGGGCTTTCCACATCCAAATCTTGTAACTCATTTGCTGCATGCAGGTTTTTAAAAACACTGTTGTACCCAAAAGACAAATAAAAATGTATCATTAGAAAAATATATTAAATGAACTTCACAGATACATATTAAAATGTTGTAAATGTAGGTATAAATTAGGCAAGCAGGCATTTCTGTAAGAAATAACATGTTGGTTTATTCACAAAACAAAGAAACAAAGAGCCAGTTACCCTTACACGAGGCACAGATAGGCAGCCTCATGGTTTGACAGACAGATGGTGTGGTCAACAGTTTTAGAGCAGCTTGGTCTAACATTGTATAGTGTTTGAACCTGGATTGTTAGTGTAGAACCAGTACATATATGGTATGAATTCCTTTCTTCCTAATGGGGGTCTTCACATCTGCTAGCCATTAGCTCTGTGGCTGATGCAATATCCTATGTTAGTTACATGTATATTTGAACCATATAACACAATATATATACCATTATCCTTATATGAACTAGTTATAAACAAATTGATTTATTCTTACTTCTACAATGTATATAAAACATTTGTAAATAAAAAACACAGCTCTGTATTCATACCGCATAGGAAAAACAGTTAGATGGAAAATCAGCATTGATCAGAACTCTACTTCCCTAACAATGGCTTCTGTCCGGATAGAACACAGATAAGCAATCCCCTTAAACCACCGATGCGTTTACTGCAACAGTCTTTCTTAAGATGCAATATAATAATGATTGTTAAAATTGTAAATACTACATATATCATGCCACTACCTAAAAACCTTGTATTATTATTGTTATTATTATTATTATTATTATTATTATTAATAATATTTTTTGGGTTAAGTAGTATGTGTGTATGCATGTGTGTGGTTGGAAATGTCATGTTTTATTTGAATGTATTTATTTATTTAAATGTATTAACAGGTTTTTATATGAATGTATTAATCATGGATTTAGTTATGGTCCTTCTATAGTTAATATCTGAGCCAACAATAACCTATCATTTCATAGAACGGTATAGATTGTAGCCATGTAGTAGTGTGGAAAACATTTTTATTTTTTAATTCTATATTAAGATCTGCAAGAGCAAAATACCAGTGAAAAAGTTATGGAATAGTTAAACATAAATATAAGCCAGGTCTGGAAACTGCTTGTTACATAATATTTATATAAAATGTTACACTGCAGAGGTAAACAAAGCAGCAAAGTTTCCCTGTCTGGGTTCTATGTCCCTCAGCTGCTGGATAATCAATTGAGGTGCGCCTGATCTCTGCAACTGATTGGAGGAGTGGACTTTAAATAGCCTGAGCCCAGGAAGCCTCACTGTCGGCTATAGTATCTGGTTTCCTGCATTTGCTTGCTATTCTGGGACCGGATCCAGATTTAATAATGGCAGGGCACTTACGCACGCAAGGTGCGTAAGTGACCTGCATTCACTGGAGGGCAGGTGCGTAAGTGACCTGCCTTCTCTGGAGGGCGCATTCGCCCTCCAGATTTTACGCTAGGATTACTATACTATACTTTGTTCCGTCCAAGCTCATTTCCAAGGAAATGGGCTGTGCTTCCCTTCCGCCCGCTAAAGCGGACGGGGGGAAGCATTTAAATTGTACAGTGTGGAAGGGGGCTCCCACATTGCAGCGGATCAGCGGTCATACGGACCGCTGATCCGTACATCCCATTTAAGGCAGGCTTATGATCAGGCCCCTGATTGTGTTCTCCTTGTGCTCCTGCCTTGGATTGTGTCATACTTCTTGTCCCTTTGTTAATCCTGGTGTTACCCTTGCACTCTCTGGGCCTGATCCAGAGCTACGACCGCAATCGCCCGCGAGCGTAGCGAACGTACGCCCGGGCGTAAAAACTTTCACGCCCATAACACTCCCATTGATTGTAACTGCTTACGGCGGCTTAACCCTACCCTAAGATTTTCCAGCGTACGTGCGAATTTTCGTACCGATACGCTGGTCGTACTGGGCTTAGCACGCCCATACTGTACAATTTAAATGGCTATGCCCGCCTCTGTGTAGTAACTTGAGCGTCCAGCCTATCGTCGTAAAAAACGCACGCCCCTTGAGCGAAAAATACGCTGAACATTCGCTCGCTGTACGCTCATGTCCTTCGGTCGACCGGAAGTTGTCATACTGCACATGCGTAGTGCG
>WWET01004163.1:74457-85684 GCA_011038615.1 Limnodynastes dumerilii
TATATATATATATATATATATATATATATATATATATATATATATATATATATATATATATATATATATATATATATATATATATATATATATATATATATATATATATATATATATATATATATATATATATATATATATATATATATATATATATATATATATATATATATATATATATATATATATATATATATATATATATATATATATATATATATATATATATATATATATATATATATATATATATATATACATATATATATATATATATATATGTATACATATACTGTATTTATTTGTTAATTGCTGTAAAAATAAATACTCACTGCACCAAAACCTCACAAACAACCACTTTCTGCTTCAGTGTAGTTAATTTATCAGATTATCTCCTCACGTAACCTAATGCCCCTGTTATTTCTATCGTCCATTTTCCTAATTGTTCCCTTTAGTGCGCTCTTTCCACTATTCTATCTATGTGAATACTGCAATCCTTAACCTAGAATTTATGATAACCCTCACTATTCGCTTAACTTTAACCCTCCATCTACCGCAGATTAACCCTAACCCTCCCCTTGTATTAGCCTAAGCTTAACCCTCCATATCCCACAGCCTATCCCTAACCTTAAGGCTGGGTACTCACTGGAGCTCTTTTGAAAGATAATCTTTTCAATCACATCATGAAAAGACCAGAAAGCTTACCAGTGTGTAATGTCCAGAAATGCTCAAAAATCTTTTGAAATGGTCTATGATCTTTTGACTTGATCCTTAGGAACTCCCAATATGATAGATCAACAATGATCTTTTGCTTCTTGCAAGTGTGTACTATGTCTATTAAGAGATCTTTGGATAGTACACACTTGTTAGATATCTGGTGAAATGATCTTTTGATGACGTGACTGGAAAGATTATCTGCTGAACCCTCCATGTCCTGCAGCCTAACACTAGCCCCAAACTTTTATGTCTCACAGCCTTAGCCTAAGCTTGCCACAGCCTGTCTCCGTTCTCTCAGGTGTCAGGGAGAGAAAATGTTGCTACTGGAAATGGGTACTTTGGCAAAATAGGGCTATTCACTATAAGTACCCGTTCCCAATAGTAAAAATCAGAATGTAAACAATTTTAACACTGATAGAGTCGCAATTCAGCTGCCAGCTGTATCAGAGTCGATATAGGGATTTCTAACCGACAACTGTATTCCTTTCCTTCCTACACCCTGTTCTCTCTCCAATGACCTCCCCTCACTGTTTCATTCCAGCAACTTTGATAGGGAGAGGAGCCCAGGTTTGGTGATCTTAATGTGCCTGTATGACTAAGTGCAGACAGTTCAGTCACACAGGCACACCAGCCACCTTGTCCCAGTAGGTGATAATTAGAAGGTGTCCTTGTGCCAGTTCCCCAGTAGCCATAGTACCCTAGGCATTTGCGTATACCTAGGGCCAACTCTGACAGTGGCTTCATAAGGGAGGTAGATCAGCCATAGCTAAGCTATTTGCATATGTGAAAAACACATTGGTCTTAAAACAAAGGAAGCAGCACTGTGGCTGGATCAGAGAAGTCACACCTGTGGGACAATGGGGGTGGGGGTATCTCAGTCAAGTTACAATTTTGCCGTATCAACTAACTTCCGACTTTCTTATCAGGGTGCCACACTTGTAAAAGGACAAGCCTGTCCGAAATGCGTTGTAAGAGCTCTACAATGTTTCACAGGTGTGACTCCTTTAATCCAACCACAGTGCAGTTTCCTTGGTATTAAGACCAGTCTGGTTCAAGTGTTACAACAGCACCACCAAGAACTCTGGTTTATTTGACTATCCACAGCAGGGTACATGTTTTTACTGCAGCTAAAGGAATGATTTCACTGTTTAATGTAATGTTTTTATGTTTTTAATCTGCATTTCTGAACTATCAAGTAAGTTGTTTTGATTATTGATTATTTTTCATTGAATACTTTGTATTCACCTTTCTTCCTATTCAAATGTGAAGTAATTGGGGATAACTCAATTCAAAAAGAAAGGACATTAGTTTACAAGCTGTGTGTTTTAGTATTTATGCAGTTCTTATTTACAGATTTTTGACCAGTTCTCCACAAACAGCACTGCTTGTAGCCTCTATTTCTTTTATTGTTGAGCAGTGGTTTTTGATCGTATGGTATGTTTGAAATCTATCAGTCTCAAGTATCTGATACTCTGGCCAGTAGATGAGGGTGCACACACTATTGATGGAGTTTCTTTTTTTTCAGCCAGCCAGCTAGCTGCACAGACCTTCTGTTGAGATTGATAGAAGGCCCGTGTAGCCAATCTGTTGAGAGACCGAAAGGAGGCCCACACAGCTAATCAGCTAAAGCCTGCCTGTCTATGTTTGCTATCCCTCCCTCTTTAGCACAGATTATCAGTCCTAGTAGGAGAGATGAGTGGCACTGATATCAGGACCTTTCCCTTGGGGAAAATTATCCAGTTTATTGACCATCTCCTGCTGGGAGCAATAATCACTCTAGTGTATGCCAAGCTTAACTAGACAAAGAGGTGAAAATCTGCTTCCAGAGAAACTATGTTGCAATGTGAGGGGTGTAAATTAATTTGAATAAAATTACATACAGGGAAAATATTGACTGATTTTGTGTATTGCACAAATACTGAAGAGCTTTATTTTAAACTCTAATTTAAAGTTGAACTACAAAACATTATCTCTCAGATCATTCTTTTTGCACATTTTAAATCAGTCTCCACCTGCAGTACATGTTTTTTCCCAGCTGCAGCTTTGCTCCTTTTTTGTTGTTACTCCCGACTCTGGAGCAGCCCTTAAATATGGTCATATTGTTGTCTATATATGTGATGCTTCTATGGGAGTATTTAAAACCACATCATGTTTCCATTAAAGGACATGCATTACTAATACTATTACACATTTCTTTCCACAATGTTTATACACAGAACAATATTTCTTGCTGCCACTGTTTATATCTGTCATGTTTATTAAACATGTATGCTTCATTTACAATAGCTTGTACCTTCTGAATATGCCCAAATCGGTGTTCCCATGACGATATTCTATGTTTAGGATACCTTTTCATGTCTTCTGCCCGTTCTTTGAGAAATGTTTCCCTTTAAGTAAAGGTTTTTAGTGTTTTCTATGCATGTATCTACAGTCATGTCCATAAATATTGGGACAATGGGCCTGATCCAGACCTATGCGAGCATGCGAGCTAACGCTGATCGTATGCGTAAAAACGGCAGAAAAAACGGACTGCGCATGTGCATAGTGACAACTTCCGGTCGTACCAAAGACCTTTTCGTAGCGGCGATTCTGGCGTCCGTATTGTCTGTGTTTTTTCATACGACAGGGCGTGTTTATAGTACGAAGTTAGTACGGACGCTGGAGTTAAGGAATGTAGGCGGGGGGAGCCATTTAAATTGTACAGTATGGGCATGCTAAGCGTCGTTTATACGCAATGAACGTACGGACAACCGTGGGAACGAACACAAAAGTTAGGGTAGGGTATGCCGAGCGTATGGATGCTAAACTAGGTACGAGCAAGGGGAGTGCCTATTGCCATGCATTGGTGGTACGTTCGGTTATAATACGTTACGTACAACAGCGTAGGTCTGGATCAAGCCCATTGACACAATTCTCATATTTTGATGAAAGTTTGATTTAGGATTGTTTAGTTTGTCCCATTACTTTTGGTCCCTTAAAAAGTGGGAGGCACATATAGAAACCGTTGTATTTCCTACACCGTTCACCTGATTTGGAAGTAAATACCCTCAAATTAAAGCTAAATGTCTGCAGTTAAAGCACATCTTGTTTGTTTCATTTCAAATCCATCGTGGTGGTGTATAGAGCCCAAAATATGAGAATTGTGTCCCAATATTTATGGACTTCACTGTATATGCAGTGATGTGCTAAATAAGCTGCTGTTCACTTATACTGAACAAAATTCTTTATGGTGAAATTGTATGGGGCTGATTCAGAGCTGCCTCGTTTTTAAGAGCAACATAGGTGCAAGTGTAGATTTGAGCAAAGCAAGTTTGAGGGGTGCAAATTAACTTTAATTATTTTGCATGCAAGGAAAATATTTCACTTTTGCACATAGCATTTTTATACTTCATAGCTATATGAATAATCTTTAATTCATAGTCAAGATAGGAAACTTCAACTCTTAAGTTTAATTTTCCTGTCCTCACAATTTTAACATGGTTTGCCCAGTCTATACTTTCTCCTGTTTACTTTTAAACTCTGGATCAGTCCCAGTATATTTACTCTTCAATTGGGTGGTTGCATTTCTTTAGTATAACATGCATTTTATTCTCATAACTTGTGCCAACTTTGTATAGTATAGTATTAGTATGATAGAATACACATTTTTATTTGCCTTGGCTGCCTTGGTTGAAAATACAGTTGTATGCAAAGTTATAAGCTGAAGTGCCTGGGGTATATTTTTGAAACATAAAAATTCTCCTTCCTTTCATCAATGACCAGCAGCTGTTTATTAATGCAATAGAATATTAAACAATATTAAATATTAACAAGCAACTGTATGGTTCCACAGATTATCTAAATGTTAACTTTACTTGCATTTACATTCTGTAATGTATTTGCCATATCATGAAAACACTCCTTCATTTCATCAATTAACCAGCTTATGTGTTGGAACTATGAAATAAATTCTGAGTCTAAAAAAAAGTTTATTGAACAAAAAACAGCAACAGTTAATCAGTGTTACCACATTCAATGAACAAAAGTATAAATCAATTGTGATAAGTTTACAGTTGAAAAATCAGGTCTTTTGTCTCAAACTAAAATACTGTGAAAAAGCAACAACAATTGTAGATAAGTGTAACCTCTCTCAATAAAAAAAGTACAAATATAAACTATGTAGAATATATAAAAACCAAGACCGTTGCTCATGTGGTAAAATGCTACTATGTAGAAGTGGAAGTTGGTCTTTGTACCAGAGGTTTACAGGAAAATGCCACTTTATTCCTGAGTATTTTTATCTAATAAAGATTATTTATGATGCTTTGGTGTTGGTTTAACTGCTTTTTTTTTTTTTAATCTTTAATAGACTTTTTATAGGTAGTGTGTTCACTTTTTCAATATCCTTTCTCTGTCAGATATTGCCAGAATGTAGTGGGAAGAGATAAGGTATAGAAGAACTGGCTAGCGATTTAATTATTCTGTGCAGTGATATTCCTGTTAATCTAATTGGTTTATTTTTCTCATCATTAAGCTTGATGCTTTATCTGTAGCATGTCGTTGATAAATGTTGTGTTTGGATTGAAACATCAGATTAAAGACATTTTTCAGCCTGTAGAGTGCTGGTCACTTAGTCTCTCTGTATTTATATGTAATTTTGACACTATACTGTTATGTGCTATGTGTGCAATCCAATTAAAACCAACTGGCAAACTAGGTGTATGTAAACCACATTTCCCTAAGAGGCTGAAACTAATTTCAAGGACTCCATTTATTAAGCTGTAACATTAACAATTCATATATGCAGTAAATATGTGGGTGATATACAGTGAAATTTCATGGCTAATATAAAGAATGATTTATGATTGACCTGGTTTATAGATGTTCTATTTATCCTCAGAATAGTTTAGTCTTAATTCAAATGACGACCTATAAATATATTTCTGTTTCTGCAGAGTTAATATAAATGAGCAGCATATTTAATGTAAGCTTTATTAAGTCTTTCACCCGCAGTGTTTTGTCACAGATTCCCAGACAGCCTAATGCCAGGCGTCTGTCTCTTAGAGTGGCGGAGCGTGTGGCATCATGATGGTGTTGGGAGTCATCTTGGAGGTGGTATGGTCTTTAATGTTGTGCTTAGGGGAAGCTTGACCCATAGTTAGTCTCTATCCAGTACACATTCTTTCCTTCATACAGTCACCACTTGAGTACCATTTTCCACTGATACTGTATGAATATGAGTTCCACGTTTAACCAAAAGCCTGAATGACACTATAGCAGCGGTTCCCTAGATTGCCATGGAGCACTCACATAGGACACACAAGTCAGGGATGGGGGACCGGAATCACACTTAAGAACTCCGGCTTCTTAAGTGTGGTTTTTAAAGAATGGACCTACTATGCATGTGTAGTAGGTCATTTACACAATCTACGTATCATTTTTAAGACTACACGTAGTTAATTAGTTAGGAAAAGAAGTGCCACAGAAGCCTCTGTGAGTTTTTAAGAAGGGTGGGTAGGGGGTGGGATTTAAATGAGGTGGGGAGGGTGTGGTAGGAAAAACTATTTCTTAAGAAGGAAAATACACATGGCAAGTTAGGTAAGCCCAAGGGCATCCTTAAGTACCTAGGTTCATAAAATAAGGGGAAGGTGGCATGGGGAGGGGAGCTTTAAGTTATTTGCAAATATATGTGTATCTGAAACTATAGTACTTATCTCATTTGGACCTGTGAATCAGGTCCGGTGTATGCATGAGATCTGCAGGTGGCCTGTGTTGTGTTTCTCTGAACTTACAGAGGAATTGCAGGTGAAGTGGACACTACAGCCTTTCTTCTTGAAGCACTATTGTGAGGCACGTAAATATTGCAAACTTTATAAACTGTGCATTCTAGACCACATCATGAAGAAGCGGGTATATGTAAATGAATTTTGATTAATGGAATAAAAAGACAAAAATAAACAAAGGTGGCACATGAAAAAAAAAAGTTTCCCCTTGTTGTCCTAAAGTGGTAGTAGGGCAAATTTTAAAGGGATAGTTTTACTGCTAAAAATTGTTAATGTAATATGGTCAGATCTTTAAATAGAAAGAAAAAGATATTTAATGTATTTACTCCCAGCAAGAGAAAATAAGACTAAATTTAAAAGACATTTAAACATCTTATGACATTACAAATCACAACCAAAAGTCATTAAAGATTTCAAAGTAACAAATTATAACTGCATGGTAATAATCAAGAAAAAGTTGACATTTCAATAATTGGATGGACATCATGATTCATTGCAATGAAGAGTAGCTAACTAACTCAATGCAGTTCAATGGCAGATTCTCACAAGCAATTTGCTTACTTTGTTATTTAACCTATGATAGATTTGTTAAGATAGGGTTATATTTAAACATATGTATGTGTGACTGGAGAAATATTATAATCATTTGGGGTGCCTTGAAAAATTTATGGAGACCTTAAGGGTGCCACAAAATGAGAAAGTTTCACTAAAAGTGAAAGTTTACCTACACTTTGTGTATGGGAGCACAAATCTCTTTTGGTGGACAAACCTCTGATATAGAAAAAGATAAAAAAAAAAAATAAACCCCTTGTGTGTCTCCTGCCTTTCATCTCCCTCTTATGTATCTCCAGCCTTCTAATTTCTTCACATTGTTTCTCCAACCTTCCAACTCTGTGTGTGTCTCTAGTCTTCCAATATACCCCTTTGTATGTCTTTTGCCTTCCATCTACCCCTTATTTGTCTCCAGCCTTCCAATCTCCTCTGTGTGTGTCTCCAGTTTTTCAATCTCCTACCTTTGTGTTTCTGAAACTTTCCCTCTAATATGTGTCTCTAGATTTCCTTTTCCTTCCGGTCTCTCCCCCTTGTGCGTCTCCAGCATGCCAAACACTTCCCACTAAGTGTTTATTTTAACCAGCTCTAATAATTTACTTACCTTTTCTGTCTTCCATCTGCTTCTCCCCTCCGCCGTCCTGAATGATGCTGACCTTGTGTCATGCCAGCATCAAACTGTGATCACAAATGATAGGATGGGATCGGAGGGAAGACAAATGAAGGAGTTCCTGGTGATGGGAATATCAACACTGATGCTTCTGTACTGCCTCAGCCTGTCTGTTATGCAGTGTGTTAAACATTGCAAGTTCCTCACAATGTTTAAGAGCGTCAGCCATCCTATTGCTGCACTTCTGTCACACCATTCTGAAAGGTAAAGCAAAGATGAGACCAGCCCATCACAAGCCCCTATAAAATGCTTACCCTGCTTACTATATTATGCCAGTCCTACACACACACATGCACACACACAAGCCCTCCTCATTAGTTGACACCTCTGTGGTACACCTCCAAGAAACATACACAAGTATTCAAAATATCATAAGTAAAAAAGGCACTGATCTATACTTTCAATTTGTATTGTTCTTTAAGAAGAAATTCATCATTTCTGTTCTGCTTTGGAGAACTTTGTCACGGCTGAGAGAAATTGAAAATGTAACCATTTAACAGTAAACTTTGAAACTGTTGCAAATTGGTGAGCATCTTCTTTAATAAAAATTAAATACATAAAACATTTTTTTTTATTTATTACGAACCTAATAGTCCTCATTAAATAAGGATACCCTTCTCCAGCGGCACCTACTGTAATCTGTACCTTATTACAAATATTCAATGAAGCATTAATAAAAGGGAAGAAAAGCAAAACATTAAATTTTATGACACTTATCACAATAAATAAAATAAAGAGTAGACTGGATGGTATTACAGTGCTGTTTCAAAGTCTTTTGTCAAATGTTTAAAAATACTTTTTAAAACAACAGTTAACTGTCAAACATTCTACAGGAGACAATTCAATGTATTTGATGATGTGTGGATTAATTTATTGGGTTTGAGAAAACTAATGATATTTATGAGGTAAATGAAATTTAATATGATCTTTGTATTGTTAAGACATTTACAAGGATGCCTTTTTGCATAATAGTTATAAGTATGCTGTTTGTATTATATTGTGGACACTGGGATGCAGTGTGTACTGCATTGGGGTCAATAAGATACAATCTGTCTTGTATAACAGTCACTATGAATCAGCACGTGTTGTATGACAGTTGTAGTAAGACAATCTTTATTGGATGGTGCTCACAATCTTGCACTTTTTTATTGGTTGCAAGAATTGTTTTTAATTTTATGAAGCTTACATCAATTCACTCTCTATATCTTTGTGGTTACAACAATGCTGTTTCTGTTTTATGTAACTAGGATACAGCCTATATTGCATAACAATCAGTGATGGAAGTCTATTTTATAGCAATTCACCATACCTGTTAATTTAAGATACAGATAATGGAATGTGAAATGTAGGCTGCAAATTTATGATTTGCAGGAGGGTGCCGAACACTCTTGAATAGAATATTCACATAAGTTTTTTGAAAGACAATCCATAAGTAACAGCAATGTGCCCCAAAAAGTTATATCAATATTGAGACTTGCTTAACGGGAGTGAAGAAGTCGCTATTTTTCTCCTTCTGGTGAAACAAGCAACAGCATATGAGAGAATACAAACAAAACAGTTGCAATATATTGAATAAAAGTTTTTTTTTAGTTGTTCATTATTAATGATAAAAAAAACAACTGGCAGTGAGAGAATGAGAAACATAATTGTTATTTGCAGCATTATGTATGTATGTATTAGAACTTCTTGTAGCAGACACTTTGACTACTTTTATTATATAGGTTTTACCTCTATGAGTACCACTTGTAAACCTCTGATGTGTAGCTAATAGCTGCTTCTGAAAATGACAATAAAAATCAATAACTAAATAAGTATGAAAGGTCAGTTTTAGTGCCTGATATTTAAATAATGAAAACTGCTGATGAAATCTCTTTCTAAGCTGGAATAGCCTTGTTTTATTAGCAACTTAATTAATACTATTTGGTTAATTAAACCAACCTTGTACTATATATTTTCCTTTACATTTAAGCGACTAGTAGGAAAAGAGTCTAATATTTATCCACAATATTATATATAAGCCAGCAATATAGGAGTATGTACTGTAAGTCGCAGGCATTTTGGTTCATAAAATGTACGACGCAGTTCATGCTCCTAGATTTCCATTACTTTTATTTAGAAATCTATTAAAGGGTATACTATAGCAGTCAGGGCTGGATTTTCCCAGGCAGCAGGTGTGACTTCATACATCGCAATGTGTCTCTGAATCTGTTGTCTGCATATTACAGTTAATGGACCGTATTCAGACTTCCGTCGGCGATCGGGCCGCAAATATATGCAACTAAGTGGCAGGTCGGAGCAGGTTACACCCACCAGTAAAAACAGTGACTCCCTTCGCTTCCTCCGGCCGGACCTAAACTTAGACCAGCATTGACTTGCCCTATCTGGCCGCAGTAACTTCCGGCCTTATGTGTATTAGTTATTAGTATTGACGGCTCTAACCCTGTAAGCGCACCCACTTTCCCTCATCTCAATGCCTCCCCCTGCCCGTTTCTATGCAAATCCTTAGGTGCGTATATTTCCGCCGCACTTAGGGTCGGATTCTTCCCCGTCCGATTCACAAGTCCGACCCTTAGCTATTTCTGACCTTAACTTCAACGTAGACTGCGTATCACTATTACTACGAATGCGCAGTTGCTGCAAAATCTACACACAGAACTTTTGTTAATTTCGGATCTCTGAATATGGCCCAATAAGACTGATACAGAGTTGAGTGTATGGGCAAAACACATACCCTTGGCATTTAAATCGTACAATAAAGGCTGGGTTTAGCCCTTACGTACGATTCTCTATTCCACACACGCAGAGTTGCGTGCAGAATATTTTAGGTTGCCCCCAGGTCATGGATCCCCTATCAGCACATAAAAGAGCAGGAGGAACAGAAGAACAATAGATGACTGAATTACTGGCAAATGTAGATTTTTTTTTTCAAAGAGGGAATTATTTCTCTGTATCTTATTAGGTGCAGTGATTTCAACATACAGATATTTTGGTATATTTTGTGTCCTTAGAAATCAGATTAATTCTGATCATATATGTAACACAATAGGCATTATCTTTATAAAAGCTTTCTGATTGAAGGTCACAGTTAAATGTCTATTTTATATGGTTAAATATTATTGAACTGTATATTAATCATTAAAATTATTAAATAGAAAAAACAAAAAGCCCAAGAGGTAACCCATTATTCTGTCACAGTAATAGATTGTTAATCTGGTTTACATATGGCAACAAATGTACACTCTGCCCTGGCATTATAGCATAGAAATGACGCTAAGTAGTAGTATGTGCAACAATATTTTGTCTTTCCAAATTCTAGACATTGCATCAAAAATAGGGCAATGTGTAATTACCTCACATCTATATATATAAAAGCCATTCTGCTTCTCACCATGGGCCTGATCCAGACCTACGACCGCAATCGCACGCGAGCGTAGCGTACATTCGCCCGGCGTATAAACTTTCACGCCCATAACACTCCCATTGATTGTACCTGCTTACGGCGGCTGGACCCTACTCTAAGATTTTCCAG
>WWET01004163.1:85984-96428 GCA_011038615.1 Limnodynastes dumerilii
GGTCGTACTGGGCTTAGCACGCCCATACTGTACAATTTAAATGGCTATCCCCGCCTCTGTGTAGTAACTCGAGCGTCCAGACTATCGCCGTAAAAAACGCACGCCCCTTGGGCTAAAAATACACTGAAAATTTGCTCGCTGTACGCTCATGTCCTTCGGTCGACCGGAAGTTGTCATACTGCACATGCGTAATGCGTTTTTTTTCACGAATTTTCGCTTACGATCAGCGTACGATTGCTTGCGGCCGTAGCTCTGGATCAGGCCCCATTATATGCATGTGCAGTAGCGTCCACACGTTGTGACACTACTGTGCATGCTCCAATGGTCAGGAGTTGAATTATGTAAAAAAAAAGTGGTATTCCACTCTGGACCCTCACCATGTTCTTCAGCGGCCTGAGTGTCCCTGGACCCCAGCCGGACCTTACCTCCATCCTCCCCCTCCTGTCACCCTGCCCTCCCCCTCCTGTGACCTCCCCTCCATCCTCCCCCTCCTGTCACCCTGCCCTCCCCCTCCTGTTACCGTGCCACTCCCTCACCCAGAGACATAATGGGAATACTGGGGGGTGCAGACACATGATGGAAATACTGAGGAGGCTGAGGGAACAAGATTGGGGTTACTAGGGGGCTGAAGGCACATGATGGGGGCTACTGGGGGGCTGAAGGCACGTGATGGGTGATACTGGGGTTCTTGAGGCACATGATGGGGGAAACTGGGGAGTTTTGAAGGCACATTGTGGCAGATACTGAGGGGGCAGGAGGCACGTACTGGGAGATATTGGGTGTGCAGAGACATGATGGGAATAATGGGGGCTGAAGACACATGATAGAGATACTGGGGGTCTGGATGGGGAATACATGGGAGGCTGGAGGCACATGATGGGTGATATTGGGGGGCTGCAGAGACATGATAGAGATACTGGGGGGCTGGAGAGACATAAGGGAATAATGGTGGACTGGAGACACATGATGGAGGATACTGGGGGATGAATTCACATAATGTGGATATTTTTTCCCGTAATTTTGACGTGCCTTTGACTTGTACTTAAAATAAATCATAAAGTTATTAATGAAATGCATTGAATATTGACCAGCATTATCATAAATATAAATGAGTTCTTTTCTCACTTTACTTGGCTGGGTAATACTACAAAATGGACATGATCCATAGTATATACAGTATTCCATCGGTAGCAATGGTCCGTATCCAGAAGGGAGTATTTCACGCCTGCATTTACAAATATTTGTATTGGGAACGGGAATTATATCAAATGACCCTAAGTTGCTGTTCCTAATAGCGAATTATGCTCTTCCCAACGTGGACTGCAGCGTGCTATGTATATGGGCTGCAGCAATCTGGTTAGGGTTAGGTTGTGGGATATGGAGGGTTAAAGTTAGGGTTAGGCTTCAGAACATGGAAGGTTAAGGTTAGTCTGATAAAAAGGGAGGGTTAGGATGAATGTTAGGGGAAGATCCTACCTGTCGTCATTGGAGCAATCAAATCCAGATTAATCACAATGTCTATGCTGTCTTCTTTCAAACTGGAAAAATTCCTCTTGTTGCAATTACACAAGAGAATTATAGTGTCGCAAACTAGCACATCGTATTGGCCGATCACAGCCACAAATCTCTGGATCATTATCTGATAATAAATGCGGAATGTGTAAAAACAGGTTAGTAGAAACCTATATGTTTCTCTTTCTTATTGGAAAAAGAATGTTTGAAATATAAGAATATATAATTATGTGGTTAGTCTAAGTATAATTACTTGTAATATGTCACACAGCTGTATAGTAAATATTAAGTGATTAAAACACATTAACAGACCATAGGCTATAATCACACCAAAATAAGTATGGGTATACGGACGGAACACTGACTGCTCGTGTGACTTAAGGCTGCACTGTGGCAGTGTAAGTCACACAAATATCTGCAAGAGAGTAAGGAGTGACAGGGGGAGATCACTCCCCTCTTGTTTGGACTGACAGACCCCCCACTCGTACAGAAAGCATGCAAGGGTCTGGATCTGGGCCAATGTATTTTCACTTAACAATACAAAGAGACTTACTATTTATGTTAATACCTAGGTGATACACCTCTGGCAGTAAATATAGTTGTAACTTGCTTTTGGTTAAATGTCTATTAATTTAGCACATCTAGATAGTGGAATTTGTGACCGTTCTTCTTGGCATATTAGCTCAAGCTCCCTCAGGTTGTATTTTGATCAGTGATGCTGCAGATGTTCAGCTGCATTGGAATCTGGGCTTTGCGTATGCCACTTCAGGACATCACCCTGCTCTGGTTTTCTCCTGTATTCTCTGATCTTTAGCATGTTAGAATATACATCTCACTTGTAGACTATATCAGGTTCTCCATGATTACTCTACACTACTTTACATTTCCCTTCTATTTTTACAGAGAGTTATCACCATTACATTATGATGCTGTTCATCACCATCCAACAGTGCAGTGATGTTGTTTTCAGAGTGATGTGCAGTGTTATTGCCAAGATATGTATACCTTTTATTGTAGATGATTATGAAACAATGTATAGTAGTTTAATAGACAGATCTCCTATACTAAATGCTTTTGACACGTAATAGTAAAACTGTGTTTGGGGCAGTGTAATGAAAACAGATTATAATAATCAGAAACAAATCAAACAGAAGCAAATTTTGACTGAATCAGGTATTTGCTTTGTTTGTTTGTACAGAAACCATGGCAAAATATTGACTTATTTTTACAATGATCACAACACAGAGTCCAACTGTAAACATTGATGTTGGCCAGAAAAAATACGAAATCATCTTTTGAGGTCCAAATTTCCTTGTTAAAATAATACTCTTCTGTCTTCCCTTGGGGTCAAAGTAACAAATAAATGAAGAAGATTTATTAAATCTTCCCTGAATGTCATGTACATGCAGTACCACTTCTGTGTAGTTTTCCTTACATTCAGGGATATATGAGCACTGCAAAGATAATAGTAAAATGATTATTATGAAAAAAAGTGTCTTTTTTATTACTTCTAAAGAATTATTGCTATAATGAATGTGTACAGAGCATGTGTTATAAACTTTTATGGTAGGATCTAGAAATTGTTAACCACTTGTCTCATTTGGAAGGTGCTGGGGGAGTCCCACAGTTCTCTATTATTATGGTAGGCTGCTCCCTCTATGAAATTCCATAAAAAAAAAAAAATTGTAATGATAAAAATACCATCGCAGGGGTTTTTAGCTGACTCCACCCATTGGGATATATTTAACTGTGTTATTGTCTATAGAGTTAGAAGCTCTACCTAGAAATAATATTGTAACAATTGCATTCAACATGTTAAATAGTTACATTTCCAGTGTTACATCCCGGGGTTGCATTTAAGAAGCAGAATTTGTTGTTTGGTATTGTCATAGAAAGGAAAGATCTAAATACTACAATTTGACGCCATGTATTATTACAAAAAAAAATTGGAGAGATGTGTAACTATATAGTCTTTTTAGGCTCTCCCATTTTTATTCTCTTATTGCACAGCTATGTAAATGCTGGTTTGAATATGGGAAGTTTTAATGTGGCGTTCACAGATAGATCATAGATCATGTAGATAGTTCATAGATCGTAAAAAAATAACTTGAAGGCTTTGTAATCCATTCAATAAACTGGGCAGTATTACACATAAACCACAGAAAAAAAGCTTTAAAACACTTATTTAATATAATAATGCAATGCTAATGTACAAAAAATATAGCCACAAAAAATCAGTATGGACTTAGACCAGAGTTGATGACTTTCCCGGAATATCCATGAGATTCCCGATATTCGGGCATTTATTCTGGTATCCTGGGAGAAACTGCAAATATTTAATTTTAGTTTTGATATGCATTTGGGTTCATTTTGGGGAATACACCTGTAGGCGGTCACAACTCTGTATAGTATTCTGGTGTGAATTGATGCAATTGGGCACGTATTTGTTCTTTGCTTGTGTAGTACCATGGTATACAGAAAGGCCATTCTAGGTCAGACACAATGTATAAACTGCACCTTAGTTTTGTGTATAAGTTATTCTGTAAATTCTAATGACATGTATATTAGCATGCGAGACTTGTAAAATTGCTGTCATGTCACAGCAAACATGTCACACAATTTATATTTAGAAAGGTATAATGTTATGCAAATAGTCCTATAAAAATGCTTAGAGGTGGTTTGAAAATAGGACTTTATTTGCCTTACATGTCATAGCTACATAGAATAGAATGTATTACCTTGTTATTCCATTCTGAAGATTCCTCTGTGTGATAAAGCATATAAATTTCTTCAGAAAAATTCAGATTTACCAATATTTCCAAACAAGGGTATTTTAATATTATTTCAGACTTCGTGTTTGTGTTAGAGATACAATTGACTCTTTCTTTGAAAGAAGCTTGGACAAGAGTACATATAGATTCTTCTGTCCACACACTAGGAAAAAAAACAATTAATTGGGTTGAAAATAGTTAAAAGTAATCATATTGAAATAGCATATATAGCATGCACGAATTGCATATTAATGCTGGGCACTTTAACCACAGTAAAGTAATAAAAGAAAAAAAAATCACTGATACATTTCACTTGAAATATCATTGTTTTAATGTCATATTCCTGTGCACAGGGAATGAGTATACCTTTGAACCATAAGCAGAGACATATGATTCAAAGTTGTATTCAGTGGGTTTTTGAACCCCTCTGGACTCGTGTGGATGAATTACTCTAAGGCCCAGATTTACTAAGCTGCGGGAACGGAAAAGTGGAGATGTTGCCCATAGCAATCAATCATATTCTAGCTGACATTTTCCAGTGTGTAACATCTCCACTTTTCCTTTTCTGCAGCTTAGTAAATCCAGGGTTACCGACTATTCCGGAGACTCCCAAAATTCGGGCAGTTCTCCCGGTATCCATGAAACCATGGCCTCAAGTCCTGCCCACATGCCTGGCAACACTAGTTTGCTAGTGTTGCTAGGGACAGAGAGGGGCTTGATGATGCAAATTGCATCATCTAGCCCCACTCCCATCCCTATGAAACCCCGAAAGGGGTAATTGATAGTCAAGGGACGTGGCTTAATGATGCGATTTCCATAAATCTTGCTGTTAAGCCACGCACCCTGCCTGCATCTATGCCTTCCCTCCGGGATCTCCTGGAGGGAAGCTTTTATAAGTCGGCAACCCTAAGTATACTAGTGTTGCTATGGACAGGGAGGGACTTGATGATGCAATTTGCGCCATCCAGTTCCGTTCCGATCCCTATTATAGCAAAAAACAGGTAAGTGTTAGTCAGGGGGTGAGGCTTAATGGCATGATTTGCATAAATCGCATCATTAAACTCTGCCCCCTGTATGCATCTATAGCTTCCCTCCAGGATCTCCCGGAGGGAAGCTGTTAAAAGTCGGAAACCCTGAGTAAATTTAGCCCTAAGTCTGTGGATGGATGTTACAACCCCCAGTCTTTCTTGCCTCCTCTTTTTATTGTTACTATTGTCCATGTGCTGTGTTGTTTCTCCCTCTAGACAATAGACATGTTAAACAGCTTAGCAGCTTAATAATTTTGTATTGAAAGATTAATTGGACATGTACAGTGAAGCCAGTATGTTAATGGTAAATTATGCTATGCCTCTGTATATGTGACTTGTTACATACCTACAGTGTGTGCAATACTTGTTTTTTGTTTGTTTTTTGTTTTAATGTATGTTTTTTCATTTGTTTGTATAAACTATGCAAAACCTAACAATAAAAACTACTTGATTAAAACAAAAATGTGTAAGTAAAAGTTTATGTGACAATGGGCCTGATCCAGACCTACGCTCGCAAGCGATCGTACGGTGGTCGGAAGCGTAAATTCGGCAGAAAAAACGCACTGTGCATGTGCAGAGTGACAACTTCCGGTCGTTCCAAAGACCTTTTCGTAGTGGCGATTCAGGCGTCCGTATTCTTTGCGATTTTTTCCGACGATGGGGCGTGTTTATATTACGAAGTTAGTACGGACGCTGTAGTTAGGGAATGTAGGCGGGGGAGCCATTTAAATTGTACAGTATGGGCGTGCTTAGTCCGGTACGATCAGCGCATCGCTGCGAAAATTCATACCGACGCTGGGAAAAGTTAAGGTAGGGTTCAGCCGACGTATGGAGGTAAAGGTTAGGGGAGTGTCGTGGGAGCTAAAGTTTTTACGCTGGAGCGATAATATGCTCCGCTCTCATGCGTAAGGTCTGGATCAGGCCCAATGTGCTGCTATCTTCAAAAAATTGGTGAGTATATGTTTCAAAATTAAAAACAGTATATTATAGTGTAGTTAAACTTCTTAATTCTTGTAAGGTATGTGACCAATCTGTTCAGCTGCAGGGTTTTCTGAAGATAGTGAACAGAAACCTGACTGTAAAAGTCCACATTCTCATTAAAGTATAGTGGAACACCCCTTTACATGTAACACATACACAGATCAGACAGTTTGCATACAGTTTGTTGGACTTGCTCCTGTTCTGCACATGCTCATTGCTAATAATCACTACATTTACAGCCAGTACCGCCCTTAGGGAATTTGAACCGGGCCTCAGTGCTGAGAACTGCTTATAAACAACTAACCAGCAGTTTCTACTGCTGACTAATCATTAATAATTGTCAGTTGCTGCGGTCAGTCAGCGCACGCACAGTTCTGGTGCCGTTCTGCACATGTGCAAAAATTTAACAAAAAATCTTATCCAAAGCCAAAGAAAAGTGGGGAAAAAACATAAATCCTGTGTAACTAATTTTTTTTTATATCAATATACATGAAAGCTTATAATAGCGTTCTATCATTAGCTATAGGACACATAATATTATTTAATTTTCAGTCTAATTGGATAAGGGGAACATGATGTCTGTCCCCTTAACTGTCATCATTTTTATTATCTTTAATTAGCGCCATTACACTCCATCTTGTATATTTCCAAACCCTTACCTCCCTGCTATTCAAAGTACATTAATAAAAAACACTTTTCTTAATCTGAATCTTTTCACAACAACGTATTTATTTTTTCCTATACTTCCTGCCATGTTAAGTTTTCTGTTTTCCAATGTATTATGTATTTAATGAATCATACTGTGAAAATGTTTTTCCTAGTTGGCAGGTCTTTGAACACTGCATGGAGCATAATTAAGTTAGAGCTGAGGATAAACATTAATGGAGTTTTGAAAACGACAACCACACATATTTATTGCCTGTTTTGTTTGAGTCAGAATCAATATAAAAAAGAAATAATAAAGGAAATTTGTAAAATATACCTTTTGAGATATTTAGGCAGCAAAGTGACTCCCAGAAGGAAAAACATCATTACTGAACAAATAATCATTCCAATGCCCAAACACACAGCTCGTGTCTCTCCTCGCTTTTGGGCCATGAAAAGTTTCTTTCCCATCCTGTATACATTTATGTTGTCAGGTCAATGATTGTTTTATTGATTAAAGGAGAAATTAAAATGTTCCATTCGTCCGCAGCTGTGGAAATCAGAGTATATGGATTACACTTCATGGAAAAGCATGACAAATATAAATAAGAGAGAATAAGCTGAAGGTCCTGATCCAGACTGGAATGTAAAAATGAACGCTTCCTTGGTAAAACATATTAATGGTCTAGGAGTGAACAAGATGTAAATGCAAGTTCTGCTCTCAACACATCACAGCCAAGCACAAGAGAGCTAAGTTCCCAGATGATGTCCCCTTTCCCCAGCGAGTCAAATGCAAGGTGCAGGGTACTACACTGTTAAGCAGCATTCCCATTTAGCATTGCCTTCCTAGGTTGTGGGCTATGCCTTGTGGCTGCAAAAAACATTTTGCTGTAAACTGTGTGTATTTACGTCTGTGTTCAGGCCTGCATTTGGTTCAGTTGCATGAGCAATTACTGTACAGTAACTATGGACCGGATTCACACTTAGGTGTGAAAAACGTACGCACGGAATCTCAAATATACGCTACGTTAACTCTACGTGCGTATAATTGTGCTTAAGTTGCTTATGTACGTGCATACGTAAAAAAAAGTTACTACGCATGCACAGTTCATCCATACCTAAAAATACGCATGAAAAAAATTGCAGAATCGGAAGTGTGAATCCAGTCCTATGTTCCTCCACCACATTCCTCCCTTTAAACACCCGTCTGAACACAAGTTGATGAGGCAGTGAGTAAAATTCAGGTCTGGATCGCCTTCAACATGTGCACACTTGTTCTGGGCATGCTTTGTGTGAATACAAAAATCTGCTATCTGCTAATCTGCAAACCTGTATGCCATCAGGCATACATTCCAGGATATACAGGGGTCTGCAATGATTGCTGGAAACATATAAGAGGGTGATAGGATTGCTAGGACATACAAGGGGGCTGCAACAATGATGGCTGGAGACATGTAAGGAGAGTAATAGGATGGCTGGGACATACAAGGGAGCTGCAGTGATGGCTGGAGACATAGGGCCTGATCCAGAACTACACCCGCCATACTAGCTATGGCGGGCGTAAGCGTAAGAGCGGCTGAAAAGCCGATCTGCGCATGCGCCAGGCCGATGTTGCCCGGCATAGCCACGGCAATGCCCGATCAACGATCGTCTGTAGGAACAGCGTAGTGACGATGGAGGGCGTCCCCCAGCGTTACTACGTTAAGGTTAGTGAAGGTGGGCGGGGGGAGTTAGTTTAATGAGGGAGGGAGGGCTTAGCGTAACAACGCTCCTGTGTGAGCGTATTTTCCATTGCTTAGGCCGGCTGAAGTTAGGGTAGCCTTCAGCCGGCGTAAGCAAGGGAAAATACGGCCGCACAGGGGGAGTGTCGGGGAGAGTGGATGCCGATACGCTGTGCTTTAGTAAGAACAGCGCATTGGCGTAGTTCTGGATCAGGCCCATACAGAGGAGCTGATAGGAGGCAAAGACATACAAAGCAATGAAGACTGGGGGTGACTTTTTTACTTTAACCACATTAAACTAGGTAAATGTAAATACATATTAGCTGTGCGTATGATATTGTCATTTAGAGGTGTCATTTTTATTATGCTACTTTATAACTACTATTTTATTGAATAATATACAGAAATTATGAATGAGGAGCAACAGTACAAAAACATGACTACGACCTTGTATGGAAGGAGGTCCATGGGGGTGACACCATGAGTTACTGCACCGGGTGACACCAACCCTAGTGACGCCACTGTTTCTGCTTTTACTTTTTTTTTATCAAGATGAAGAAGTCATTGGATCTCCTATTCACAGTCTCCACAATAAGTACTGAAAGTATTTATTCCCTGATAATTTAATATAAATTACTGATGCTGCAATTTTTATCGAGAAATAGTTTTACCCATGGGTGGGTCTATTCACAGGACACACCCCTTTAGTGCAGCATATTTATATTGCTATCACAATCTGCCTCAGGGTCGTTTCTGGGGGCGGGCATGCCGCCCCCTCATGCAGCCCTCTCCTGGGATGCAGTCACATAAACCGCGGCTCTCACAGTCACAGGCGCCGGCATCTCTATTCATCTCATTATTGAGATGAATAGTACTGGGAATACATGGCTCCTACGGGAGCCCTATAGAACCAATCTATTTCAATGAATAACACTATGAGGTAGCGTTATTCATTGAAATTGATTTGGTCCTACTCCTGTAGGAGCCCTGTATTCCGATTACTATTCATCTCAATAATGAGATGAATAGAGATGCCGGCGCCTGTAACTGTGAGAGCCATGGACAAAGGAGCATGAGGGAGAAGGTAGTAAGGTAAGTTACTTTATCTTAAAAAAACACTTGATCAAAAATTTTTTTTACTAAATAATATAAAGGGGGCACATAAGGAGGCTGACACTTATAAAAGTGGCACAAAAGGAGGCTGGCATTTATAAAGGGGGCACAAAAAGAGGCTGGCACTTATAAAGGGTGCACAAAAGGAGGCTGGCACATATAAAGGGGGTGCAACGGAGGCTGGCACTTATAAAGGGTACACAAAAGGAGGCTGACACTTATAAAGGGGGCACAAAAGGAGGCTGGCACTTACAAAGGGGGCACAAAGGAGTCTGGCACTTATAAAGGGGGCACAAAAAGAGGCAGGTACTTATAAAGGGGGCACAAAAGGAGGCTGGTACTTATAAAGGGCGTATAACGGAGGCTGACACTTTCTAAAGGGTACACAAAAGGAAGCTGGCACTAATAAAGGGAGCACAAAAGGAGGCTGGCACTTATAATGGGGGTACAATGGAGGCTGACACTTATAAAGGGGCACAAAAGGAGACTGGCACTTATAAAGGGGGCACAACGGAGGCTGACACTTATAATGGGGGCACAAAAGAAGGCTAGACACATATAAGGGACACATGGAGGCAGGGCACACATTTGGCAAAGGTGATTGACTGGGCACATTGGCACATATATATATATATATATATATATATATATTTTTTTTTTTGGGGGGGGGGGT
>WWET01004163.1:127406-139963 GCA_011038615.1 Limnodynastes dumerilii
CCCTATTTATTTATTTATTTATTAATTGTACACTCTACACAAACCCATGACATCACATGAATTTGATCTTTAGGGTAGTATTTTATTAGACATTGTGATACACAAAGCTCTGATGTCGGAAGTAGTAGCAATATGGACATCTTGGGCCATATTCACAGATCTTTTTTCACGTGGAGTTGCAAGCGTATTTTTAGGATCGGATGAACTGCACATGCGTAGTAACTTTATTTACGCTGTTTATGTTGAATTTACGCACGTCCATTAGGCGCGTACTTGGAATCGCACTTGGGGACATACAGTACATGCAGATGGCCGTGGTTAAAATCCGAACTTTCAAAGTTACGTGAGACAGGGTAGGGGGATGCATTTAAATGGGAATTTGAGGGCGCGGTTAGCTAGATTCGCATGTTCGTACCTTGAAATACGCCTGTAACTACACACGTAGACATAAGGGTGCCCTATAGCAAGTCATCGACAACCCGTCAGTGTGAGGGGAGTGTCATGGGTGTTGCCTTGCTACTTGCGTGCGTATAATTGCGTACTTTTAAAAAACGGATCTCTGAATACGGTCCCTTGAGTTTTACACAATCAACAGCTACTGTAATAGTCTAGTAATAGTAAGAGTCTAGTGACTGTAGTCTGTAATAGTCTAGTCTACATTTGTGATGTGCTTCAGTGCTTTGCTGTGTTGTCTGTTGTTTATTCTGCTGTTTTTTTCCTTAGTGCTGACTTTGTGTATCATTTCGGAATTCCTGTTGCCTTGATACCTTGCA
This sequence comes from Limnodynastes dumerilii, assembly GCA_011038615.1. NCBI lineage: Eukaryota > Metazoa > Chordata > Amphibia > Anura > Limnodynastidae > Limnodynastes > Limnodynastes dumerilii. The sequence continues at coordinate 128,180 of WWET01004163.1, forward strand.
GTGTAGTCCTGCTATATGAACTGGTATTTGTAATTAATTTGTTTCCTGTCTTTTATAATCTGGAATACCATATTCCCCATTCTACTGTCTGTGTATAGTGACCTGGCTAGTATATGTAGCAAAGCATCTATCATCTGGGTTCCTAGAGATAACTATATAGAATGGAGCACACATCCAGAGACTAGAGCACAGTGGGCCTGATACAGATTAGAATGCAGTGTGCATAGCCATGACTGCCATTAGGGGGTTACTGCCAATACTTGTGTCCCGAGCCTAGAGAGAAAGATGGATACTCACCTTATTTCTCCAGCGGCAGGTATCGATGGTATCCTACAGCTGCATCAGGCTACACAACAGCGGCCTGCTATAACTCATAACTGCAGGTCTGTGGCACGTCATCTATATGTGATATCACTGCTGACATCACATAGGAGGCATAGCACCACAGTCCGTGACCTCTGCCCAGGGGCATAGCTAAAGGTTCATGGGCCCAGGTGCAAAAGGTCAGCTTGGGCCCCCCTCCCCACCTACAACAAAAATAAAATTTCAATATGTTTACTCCATAACATACATAATGGTAATAATAGGTAGTTTATTTAAATAAAATACTAAAAGAATAAACATACAGGCTGTTTGAGGTGTGCTGCGCTCCACTGGCACTACCGTAGTGGCAAATAATGCAGCATGTAGCACACAAGCACAAAGCCAAGCTCATTGCACTTATGTGACCACATACCTTGTGCAACTGTGGGGTGGGACACTGTATGGTGTAGCAGGGGATAAAGGGTATGTATAGTGTAAATACACAATGTGAACACAGTAAAGCAAGAATAAAAAATTATTTTATTTAAAAAAATATCACTGCTGGATAAAATTACTGTATATATGAAATATTAAAGTACAATACACCAGCAGCAATTTCCAAGTATTAGTATTTTAACTTGTGGGTCAAAAATAGGTTGTGTAGTGTCAGCCCCCTAAACTTAATGGACCTGATTCACACTTAAGAAGCTTCTTAAAATAAGAACTTAAAGTCACTCCTGGGCTAAACCATGCTGATTGCAGGGGGTGTCATATTTCATCTGTTGCAAACAGTGCTAGTGTTGAGAGGTGATATTTCCCAGCCCAAGTCTAAATAACAGTGTGATAGTAAAGCTGGTCAGTATCTGTTTTCAGTAAGCAATTCAAAGATGTATCCCTGCATGCAAAGAATACAATTAACTTGACTCCCCCCGAAAACAACATGGTTTTCCCCAGGAGTGACTTTAAGTTCTTATTTTAAGAACTTTCTGAACCAGGTCCAATATTTTTACATAAACAGTTCTTATTTCCATCTGTGTTCAGGTCTGGATTGAGTGCATTTGGTTTGGCACATACTTACTGTACATTGACAATGTGCCTCCTGCTCGGATGTGGGTACCCGGAAAGAACGGCGATATTTCGATAGGGCCGTTTTCTTTCAGCCAGTTTCCAACTGAAAGATAACGCTGTAAACTACCACAACCCTTCCCCTAATTCTAACCCTAACCCTCCCTTCCCAGCAGCCTGACCTTAACCCACCATCTCCCGCAGCCTGACCCTAACCCTCCCTTCTCCGCAGCCTGACCCTAACCCTGGAGAGATTACTCATCTCTCCTGTGGTCCCGGTCCCGGTCCTGCGGTAGCGGCGTTACGGAAACTGAATGGGTGAGTATGCCGATCGGCATACTCACCCATTCTGAAAAAAAATTTCTAAACTAAAATGGTATTCGAAATAGAGACATCTGAAAAGGAACTTTCGGATGTCCCTATTTCGGAAATCAGGCTTTCTTAGCAGGGACAGCAACTGCTCCTGCTCCCACACTTCACAAAGCACAGCATGGTCCCTCTTCATGGTGACACGTGCTAAGTTTGAATACGGACAACATTTACGGACAGATTTACTAAGCTGCGGGTTTGGAAAAGAGGAGATGTTGTCCATAGCAACCAATCAGATTCTAACTGACATTCTCTAGTATGTAACAGTTAAATGATATCTAGAATCTTATAAGTTGCTATGGCAACAGCTCCACTTTTCCAAATCCACAGTTTAGTAAATCTGGCCCCCAATCTTGCTCATTTGTATGCATCTGTTTTCTGAACATGGACAATGAGAAATGATACAACAATGATACAATGATAATTAAAGTAAAAAATACATGGGGCTGGATCCAGACCTGCGCCTGACAGGTCACTTAAGCACGCAAGGTGTGTAAGTGGCCTGTTTTGACTGGAGGGCACATACGAGGGAGTTACGATAGTAACCCTAGTATTGCAAAAATCAGACCCATTTGCTCACAAATGGGCTGTGCTTCCCCTCCACCCGCTAAAGTGGGCAGGGGGAAGCATGCAAAATGTACAGTGTGGGAAAGGGCTCCCACACTCGTGCGGATAAGCGGTCATATGGACCGCTGATCCACACATTTGTATTGTTGCTTTATAGCAGTTTAAGTCCCCTCTCTCTCTCGGACGGACAGACCCCTGCACGTTCGGAGAGCGTGCGGGGGTCTGGATCTGGCCAATACTTACAAGTGAATATCAGCCCCTGTCTGATTAATGTGGGAATTATTAGTAGAAGGAGAATGAGTAGCAAGGTATTGTAATCGATTGTATGTATTGTACCCATAATATCTAGGTTTATGTATAGCTTCTTATAACACTTTCAGATCTCAGTTTTCAGTTTTTCAACCCGGGTTATTGCCGGGTGACTTGCCGGGTTTTTGCTAAAAACCTTTTCTGTGTACTGCAGGTTAAACCCGGGAAATTCTGAGTCCAGGGCCTGCCCTGTTGCATAACAAATCCGTCCAAATATGGTATGACATTGATTTTATGGATCACTGACACATGAGCCTAAGGAAACGAATGAATCACACACACACACACACACATACACACACACACAAACTTAGGTGCTATTTTAATGATGGTAAAATAAATTAATATGCATTTCCTGCAAAGCTGAATACATTTAAATTAAACAATACTCATGGTGTATTCAAATCAAAGTAATCAAAGTGTACATGTCTTCACTATACTGTCAAAATAATAATGAAACAATAAATATGATGGAAGGATGCTTCATGCACTTTTTATTGTGAATATAACATACTGAACTAGATACATTATTGCATCATTAATATTTATTATGGAAACATGAGCAATGTTTCATTGTGGTTTGCATTACTTGCCACCTATTAATATTTATACAATTTTACATTCTATAGGAAGAAGAGTAATGTGTGGTATCTTTACAAGATTGCTCTGTTCAACTTTAATGGTAAACATTTTTGCAGTTTTAGCTTTCACTGGCTTTATTATTCCATGTTTATTTCACTTAACTAATAACACTGCCCTTGGGCATATAAGAAGTGATCTGTGTGTGCAATATGCTTAAAACTAGGAACTTACTAATAGGGAAATCGTGTACCGTGTATACATTGCCCAAGTCTTGGTCAGGTTTTCTGCTATTACTGTGTTGTCCTCTTAGGATCGGCACAGCATCGGTTAAATCGTATCTGCAAATTAACCAATAATATTATCAGATGACTGGCCCGGTAACTTTATAGTGTATACCCAGTGTAACAGATAAAGTTAATAGAGCATATAAACCCAAACAACAATGTGTACATTTATTTACAGTCTCTTTATTATTAAACGTAACAATGTGAGCGTCTTGCAAGAATGTATAAATGTAACATTTTGGCAGATTAGCTGCCTTTTTTTGTTTCGAAAATGTATTAAGTTCAGCTACTGAGCTAACTCGCTTCTTTTGTCTGTAAATTTGTAGAATGCTAGTGATGAGATTATGTTGAAAAGAATAAGTCTTATTTTTATTTTTATTTTAGTTTAATCACTCACAGCAAAAAGACTTACATGGGATATATTTATAACCAGTGTAATGTTCTCCAGATTTCCATTTAAAACTTTTCTTGAAACCATGATACAGGATAAAACACTTTTGTGCCATCTATATACACTAATTGGATGGCACAAGAAAACAGTCCAAACTACCTCTGACAACCTGTACTGCCAGTAAAACTTTGGACTTAACCCAGATTGAATAACAACATGCATACTGAATGCGTAAGCACCCTGTCCATTTGTACTGTGCACTGGTGCTTGTTAAGATATATGCTTCATTCTATTCAGTGATGGACTTGGAAGGCAGGGCAGGCTGATCCGTAAGACGTACCTTGTGTAAAAGTCCTTCTGTACGATTCTGCATTATGTACGCACCCCATTTTACGTGGGTAGAGTATGTAACATTTTAGGTTAGGTGCTGAGCTTGTAAGTTCTGTACATACAAGGGGAATCTACTACCATTAGGGTTGCACACATGTAAGTCCATTGCGTATGAGCGTGTGATTGTACTTATATGTTGTACTTATATCCCGTCCTTTTTCACTATAATCTATGATGCATTTCTAGTAGGCGGAAAGTAGCCTGGATGTTAAGAAATCTTATTGCACAGTTACCCATTTGTGAGGCTGTTTAGCTTAGGTTGTAGCCAGGTATCTCTTAGGTCCAACAGGAAGCTTGAGACTATATTGTCTGCAAATTATGACCCTTGTGTCTGCTCTTCCTCTGCTGCCTTACAAGTAAATGAGGTGAGTTGTAGGTTCTGGGACATCATAATTTATTCATAATAAAATAAAATATATTTATAAATCAGTCCTGACTAACCTGTGGCTCTGAAGGTTTCGTAAAACTACAAGTCACTAGCTGTCCAGGTCTATCATAAATGATTAAAAGGCCTTCATTGCACAATTGACCTGAAATCAGGAGCTGGGCTAATATTGTTATCATCCATTGTCCTTTAGAAGCAAAGCTGGCTGCTCATTGTCCTATAGTCGGGCCAGTCAGCCAATTGTCCACTGAGTTATCATGTAGTGCAGGAGTTCTCAACTAATAATGCAGGTTTCCAGGTCTCCACATAATCACAAGTGATATGAGTACCACCTGTGGATCTTTTCACATTTGTCGGTCAATTATGAACATAGCTGTGCTCCAGCAAAGACATGGTTGAGAACCCCTGGTGAAGTATATGACTTTGACCAATTTGTTGTAATACCGAATAAGCATCATAATGGGGTGGTTTCAAATTACTGAACAATCCAACAAGTGCTGCATCGATTCTATTCACCTTAGCTATTGGGTAGTATGTGGCAAAACTTTTGATTGTACAGATGATCAGGAAAAGCAAGCAGCTCTCACATCCTCCTGTTTTTTGTCAGTGTGTAAATATTATGCATATGCACACTCCTGTCAAGCTTTGGAATGAAACCAACGTGAGGTGGTCCAGTTGGATTCTAGCTATATTGTAAGGGGTTAGGGTCCAGTTCACATCTCCGTTAGTGTACATTGGGTGAACTTTGACATGGGGAGCCTTCCACTGGATAATTTGGCAGTTAGCAGTGGTGAGTATGGCACTATCCACATGTTATCAATCACATCCCAATTTAGGAGCAGCTGTTCCAATTCGCAGGCTAAAACAAGGGACGGGCTTATGGAAAAGAGGGTGTGGTTTAAACAAATATGGTCAGTTGTGGGTGGAGTTTGGTCAGAACAGGGACAGAGCTTATTTTAAATAGTGGATTTGGAACATTGGATCCCATAAGCTATTCTAAGGGGTGAGGGTCCCAGTCGGAGCTAACATTGGTGTATGCTGGGCAGAACTTAAACACAGTGAGCCTGGTCTGGGCCTTCCGCTGGAAGGAAATTAATAACATCACAACCCAAATTTATGGGACTTATGGAAAAGAGGGTGTGGTTTGAATAAATATGGTCAGTTGTAAGTAGAGTTTGGTCAGAATGGGGTTCAGAGCTTATTTTAAATGATGTAAAATGACGTTATTAAAAATGTAAAAGTGATTATAAAACTGAACAGAGAGAAAAGTTGGATAAGGGCTACTTGCGATACCCCAAAAAATTACACTGGGCAGCCACCTCATGGGTATATTGGATGAACTGTGAATTACTTTTAATATATTGACATTTACATCCATCTCATTAATAACTGGAAGTTTTAAACCCTGGCAACGCCAGGTACATCTGCCAATATATATATAAATCTCTGTTGGGAGACCCTGCTGCGATGTTACAGATTGCAAAATAGGGACAGCCAAAAGTGTCTTTTCAGTTGTCCCTATATTGAATGTGTAACACTGCAGAATTTTTTTTTTTACGAATGGGTGAGTATGCGATTTGCATGCTCACCCATTAATTTTCGGAAAACAGCACCACTGCCGGACCAGACCACCGGACCAGACCATCAGAGAGGTGAGTAACCCTCTCCGGGGTCTTAGGGTTAGGCTGCGGGAAGGGAGGAGTTAGGGTTAGCCTACAGGAGGGGGGACTTAAGGTTAGGCTGCGGGGGGTGACTTAGGGTTAGGCAGCGGTGGGGGTGACTTAGGGCTAGGCTGTGGGAGGGGGGATTTAGGGTTAGGGATCAGGAGTGGGGGATTTAGGGTTAGGTTGCAGGGGGGGTGACTTAAGGTTAGGTTGCGGAAGGGGGGGTGACAGGGTTAGGGTAAGGCAGTAGGGAAGCCTTACGTTTAGAAGCACCGTGTTCGGTGCTCCGGGGATCAATTGCTATGCCTCTTCGAGGCATGAGCAATCGATTTCCCAGCCAGTTTGGAACTGGCTGGGAGCGAATGGCCCTTTTGAAATAGGGCCGTTTGCTACGAGGACCTACACCCATAAATCTCACAATGTCTACCTTTTTCTTATAAAACGGTACAGTTTCTTCAGTTTCTATTAAAGACTTGAGGATTTAATCTGGTACAAAAATTAATAGTTGCTTTCACTATAACCATCTTCTATTGACCAAAAAGGTAAAAGCAATTACCTTTAATGTACAGATGTCATATAATATATATTTTACTGCTAAATGTTCATAATCACATTAACACCGTCATAAATAAACTTTATTTTCTTCTTTCCATTCTTTGATGGTTTATCTGCGCCCGCAGCCAATTGTTAATTTAATCATTAGCAAGCATGTATATATATATACTAACTGGAAATGATAATAGCCTAGGTCAGCAGATGAGTATATTTGCAGTAACCTTTCAAACAAACTTATTTTATGAAGGTAATGATGATGCAAACCTTGGACCTTTCTTTTACTTGCTTTTATAGCTAATTTTGCAGAATTAATAGTCAATGAAGAGCTAGAAGTTGCCGCAAAATTCATTCAGGGATTACTACAACAAAGCAGGAGTGTTGAATACAGCAGTGAAAATTTATTCAGATCAGCTTTAAATTCATTTAATGAGAAGAGTATTTATTTTTCCATTGTAAGGAGTAATAGCTATTGATTACTTGAGAACTCATGTTCCTTCTTGCATTTTGAAATAGTTTTTCACAGAGATTTCTGTTGCTTTGCAGATTGCTAGTCAAATTCTTCACATTTGCATACTGACGCTTACTGTATTTTATTTTTAGTTCATAACATTCACGTGGCAATCTTGTCTTTTTTGTATTGAGGTCAAATTTGTTTGTTTCAGCTTGTAACACTTGTTTAATGCCTGCTGTCTTCTGTAATAAGGCAAAGTAGATTTATCCAATGTAACTTCTTTTTTAATATAGTGAGCATTTGTCTCCAGCACTATTTATTTATTTATTAACAGGTTTTTATATAGCGCCCACAGATTACGTAGCACTTTACAATTTAACAATCTTTATAACAACACTGGGTAATAACAGACAGACTGGATGGGTAGGAGGGCCCTGCTTACAAGCTTACACTCTATAGGACAGTGGGTTTGATACATAAGGAAAAGTGCTATATATCACACAATGGACCAGCCAGGGTGTATGGCAAAAGTGCTCTCAGTGCTCTGTATGATCAGCCACACAGCAGTGTTAGTAGCAGAGATGAGGGAATTGTAGAAAAGAAAGAGAGTGTGCGGATTTGTGTTAATAATGTGTTAAAAGGTAGAAGTGGTTGTTAATATTGTACTTAATGCTTAGGGAGGTTGTGGAATTTGATAAGCTTGTCTGAGTTTTAAGGGAACGCTTGAAAGGTTGTAGAGTAGAGGATAGTCTTAATGGGCAAGGAAGATTATTCCAGAGAGTGGGTGCAGCCCGGGAGAAGTCTTGCAACCGTAAATCTGAGCATTTATGAAGTGCAGAAGTGAGTTGTAGATCTTGTGATGATCTGAGAGAACGTGCTGGGATATATCTTGAGACAAGTGAGGAAATGTATGCAGGTGCAGTGCTGCTTATGGCTTTATAGGTTAACAAGAGGATTTCATATTTGATTCTGTAGTTTACAGACAGCCAATGTAGAGACTGACAGAATGGAGAAGCTGTAGTTGAGCGTTTTGCAAGGAACATTAGTCTTGCTGCTGCATGCAATATAGACTGTAGAGGGGTAATTTTATATAGTGGGAGACCAATAAGAAGGGCATTGCAGTAATCAATGCGGGATATAATTAGCGCATGAATGAGCGTTTCAGCAGTTTTTTGTGAGAGATATTTTCAAATTTTGGAATTTTTTTTTAAGTGTATATAACATGATTTCGAAACAGACTGTGAATATGGGGCATAAAGGACAGTTCAAAATCAAGTGTAACACCAAGGCAGCGAGCTTGGCGGCTAGGGAATATTTCAGTGTTCTCAACAGAAATAGAGAGACTAGGTGGGTAGCTCTTGTTGGCAGTTGGAAATATTAATAACTTTGTTTTTTAAAGATTAAGTTTAAGATGGTGAGAGGACATCCAGGATGAAATGGCAGAAAGACATTCAGTTACGCGAGCCAGCACGGTTGGGGACAGTTCAGAGGTGGATAGATAGATTTGTGTATCATCTGCATAGAGATGATATTGGAAACCAAATTACTTTATTAGTTTGTCCAAGGGAAGAGGTATAGATAGAGAAGAGCAAGGGACCCAGGACTGAGCCTTGAGGTACCCCGACAAATAGCGGAAGGGCAGAAGAGGTAGATCCAGAAAAGCGGACACTGAAAGAGCGATTGGTGAGGTAGGATGTGAACCAGGAAAGAGCTACATCCTGAATACCTATTGATTGTAATATTTGTAAGAAAAGAGAAGGGTCAACAGTGTCAAAAGCAGCAGAAAGATCAAGGAGAATTAGAAGAGAGTAGTGACCTTTGGATTTAGCTGTAGCCAAATCATTGACCACTTTGGTCAGTGCAGTTTCAGTGGAGTGTTTAGAACGAAAGCCTGACTGATGAGGATCTATAAGATTGTGTAAGAAAAGGAAGTTAGTGAAGCGAGTATAGACAAGTCTTTCAAGCAGCTTTGAGGGGCATGGGAGCTGGGAAATGGGTCGATAATTTGAAGGAGAATTTGGGTCAGAGTTTTGTTTTTTCAGAATTGGAGTAATCAGTGCGTGCTTGAATAGAGACGGGAAGATACCAGTCCTCAGACAGAGATTGCAGATTGTAGTTAAGGTTGGAATAAGCACAGAAGATAGGCATTGACTGACTTGTGAGGGTACAGGATCAAAAGGAGAGGTAGTTGAGTAGGAAGAGGAGAATAGAGCAGAAATTTCCTCTTCATTTGTGAGATGGAATGAGGACATAGTGCCAGAGGGTGGAGAATGAGTGTTGGACAGTATGTTAGTTGAAGAGGAGTTGGAGGATAATTCCAGTCTTATGTTATCAATCTTGTCCTTAAAGTATGTTGCAAGATCATGGGCATTGATGGAGGTAGGTGGATTATGCACAGGAGGGTTTAGTAGGGAATTAAATGTACGAAAGAGGCATTTGGGGTTAGAAGCCTGAGTAGAAATGAGAGTTTGAAAGTAAGATTGTTTGGCATTATCCAGGGCAGTTCTATAAGTGTGATAGGTATTTGTATAAGTCAGAAAGTCATCGGGTAGACGAGATTTGCGCCAACCACGTTCTGCTTTGCAGGAGAGTTTTTTAAGGTTACGCGTGTCAGTGGTGTGCCGCGGCTGACATTGGTGTTGCTGTTACACTCTGTTTACCCTGGTAGTGTGTAGCAGGCTGTGTTGCTAGGTTTCACCTTCCCCAGCTGTCAGACATTAGCACTAGAGGTGTGTCAGGCTCTCCGGGCTGATTGAAGGAGGGCTCTTTAAATAGACTCTGCTGTGTGCTATGAGTTGTCGGTTATAGCGTCTGGTTCCTGAATCTTGCTCGCTGACTTTCTGCTGCCCGGTTTGCTTTTGCATTCTCCGTTACCCTTGTTCCTGGTGTTACCCCCTTGCTTTCCTGTTATCCTCTTGCCTGTGTGTTTGTCTGACCCCCTGTGTGGTGAGGTGCGCGGCGTGGGTAGTTCACTACTCCCGCGGGCGGCCTCAGCCCTGGACAGGCCCCGGTCTCCTTTCATCTCCGGAAGAGTGAGTGCGTGTGTTTAAGATCTCACATTGCCTCGGCCTGCCAGGCGTGTGTTGTTATCTGCCACGTGTGTTTGCATCTCCTGCTTGTGCCATCGTGCAGTGAGTTTAGCCACCAGCTCTTGTTCCGCTGTGAAGTTCCATCTCCAGTGTGTGTGTTGCTGTGTGTCACCAGCTTGTATTACCGCTGTGTAGTATCATCTCCAGTGTGTTCGCTGTGTGTGTCTGCCACTGACTTTGTTATCGTCAGTGTGTATTGTTAGAGCGTAGCTCCACTGTTATTCCAGCCTGCAGTGTATTTTAGGTAGACGTACCATCTGTCTCACCTAGTGGTATTACCATCTCTGTTAGAGCAGTTGCTCCACTGTTATTCCAGCTTGCAGTGTCAGGTAGACTTGTCATCTGTCTCCCCTGCTAGTACGTGTAACACCTCAGTACTTTCTCGTGGTTCCTCTGGGACTTGTAGTGCAGTTGCTCAGAAGCCTGTTGCTGAGTATAGGAGGTAGCCTGAGTACAGCTAGGGCTAGCATCATACTCCTCATGGTTCCCCTGCTCGTGGGTTCCCATTTACACCTGGCTATTTATGTTTATATGCTTTGCATTACTTCTGTACTGTTTACAAGGGTACCAGCATTCTTATCAATAAACCTTACTGTTTATGAGAGCACAGTTATGCAGTCGGATCACCCCCTGTTGCCTCAGGGGGTGCGCTCACAGACGTCAAGGTCCAACCTCCAAATCGGTTCTCTGGAGATCGCAGCAAGTTCTGGACTTTTAAAGAAAGCTGCAAGCTGTATTTTGAACTTCGTCCTGCTTCCACAGGGAATGAAAAACAAAGAGTGGGACTTGTGATTTCCTGGTTGCAGGGAGATCCACAGACTTGGGCATATGGACTGTCTCCTTAGAACCCTGCCCGACAGTCTGTGGACTCCTTCTTCTCGGCTCTGGGACTCCTATATGATGATCCTGACCGATCCGCCACCGCAGAAGCTAAACTACGTACCATCCGCCAAGGTCGCCGGTCTGCAGAGGAATATTCGGCTGAATTTCGTAGATGGGCCGTGGATTGCAAATGGAACGATCCGGCCCTTCGATGCCAATTCCGTATTGGTCTGTCTGATCCTGTCAAAGACATTCTGGTGCAGTATCCTGCGGCTGAAACACTTGAGGACCTTATGCGTCTGGCCATTAATCTTGACAGACGTCTCCAGGAACGGTCGGCAGAGCGAGGAGCTTCTATGAACTTTGCGACTGCCGCCACTACTCGCGAGGCGTCGCCCAAGGATGAGCCGATGCAGATTGGGTCCATCCATATCAGCATACAGGAGAAAGATCGCCGGCGGACCATGGGATTATGCTTCTACTGCGGTGGTACGGGACATAGGGCCAGACAGTGCCCAAAGAAGTCCCAGAAGTCGGGAAACTAATTGCCCAGTCGGA
>WWET01004164.1:2025-23456 GCA_011038615.1 Limnodynastes dumerilii
TCTGTGTCCAGCCAGTCTAACAGCCCCTATTTATTAGACCACCCAGCTTTATTGCCCCACCTGTGTCCAGCCAGCCTTATTGCCCCCCTTTTTATTTGTGTGCACTCAGCTTTATTGTCCCCCTCCTTCAGTTTGCCCAGTCTTATTGCCCCCTCTCTGTGTCCAGCCAGTCTAACAGCACCTCTTTATGAGACGACCCAGCTTTATTGCCCCACATGTATCCAGCCAGCCTTATTGCCCCCACTTTTATTTGTGTGCACTTAGCTTTATTGTTCCCCTTCCTCAGTTTGCCCAGTCTTATTGCCCCCTCTCTGTGTCCAGTTAGTCTAATAGCCCCTCTTTATAAGATCACCCAGCTTTGTTGCCCCACCTGTGTCCAACCAGCCTTATTGCCCCCACTTTTATATGTGTCCATTCATCCTTATTGTCCCTCTCTTGTGCGGCTTCCCACTCCCCCATTCCAAATCCCCATGCCCAAACTGCATAAAAGAACACTATAGAAAACTTACCTTTCCTGTGTCTCTTCTTGTTCATTCCTCCGTGGTGCACGCTCTACAATCTAATGACACGCACGTGACCTTAGGTCACGCTGACGTCTTATTACCACAGCACAGCACAGCACAGCCAGCTCAGTCAGTGTTACGCACCGCTACCCGCTTTCACACACTTCTGTGAGCCCGCTCAGAGTAAAAAATTCGGCCGCTCACAGGATCTGAAAATTCTGTGAGCAGCTGTACTCTTACTCAGAGCTGACTCACAGAAAGTGGCGGTATGGCATACTGCACTAATCTAATGTCGATGGGGGGGGGGGTTGAAACCCCAAAACCCCCCTTTATTTACGCCAGTGGTGTCAACAAATTTTTACTGTGAAGGAGTTGAATGCACTGAAGGAAACCTGTTTCTTTCTCTTTCTCTCTGTGGCGCATTATTTTCATTATTATTAATTTTATCATTAATGTAAAAGATGGCACAAAGGGTCAGCAGCACTATATAGGTAACAAAGACTTCATCATATCTATTTAAAACTGCATACTGGTCATAACATCTATAGGTTTTGCGCTGATAAAATAAAGATAAGAAAATTCCCAATAGAGCTTGAACATGGATTGTCATCATATTGCTTACTCAATAATAGATTTTGAAGGCCTCCTGAAGCGTTAGAAGCTGGCCATGGACTTGCTTTGGTTCCCTACAATAAGCTTCAGACTCCTGCATACTGCAACCTGTGTTACTGTCTGTGTGTCACAATGTTATCTTTCTTTTGCATAAAATGATTGCTTTACAATAGAGAAAGCCATTCCCAGGGGAGCAGATTATTATTGCTAGGAAGGGTCCACAAGAGGCAAAGGCAACAAGCAAACAGTGGCAAACGCAGGATTTTGAAAGGGGCATTTCCAATATGTATAATACAAGTGGGGTATATTAGCATATTTACCAACATTTTGGCCGAAAACGTTGACAAATAAGCTCTGCCCCGTTCAAACTCTGCTCCCGCCCCGCCCCCACTATGAGCGTGTGTGTTAGGGTATAAGGGGCAGATCCAGAACAACGTTTCCGTGCGTATTTACGCCTGGCAGAGACGTAAAAAGGCGATTTGGTATGTACTGAGCTTATGCACCACGGATGATACACTACGTAACGTAACGTAACTCTGAGCATAAGGGCATTTCACGTATCAGTCGCGTAAAAACGTTCGGGGGGATTGCCAATTTTACGTTAGCCAAAAGTATGATGAAAATACGCAATGTAGGCGGGGTTTGCATTAAAATCGTACAGTATGGGGGTGCTTAGCGGCGTAACTAGGCGCTGCCTATACGTACGTGTGCGGACATGAGCGGGCACGCTGCCAAAAGTTAAGGTAGGGTTTAGAAAGCAAAAAGCGGCCAAAGTACGTACATGCAGGGGGAGTGCCTGGGGGAGTGTATAGAAGGTACGCTCGCGGAAATACGCTACTCTAGTAAACGGATTGCAAGGAGTTCTGGATCTACCCCTTAGACTGTGAAGCGGCAGAGGTTGAAGTACTGTTTAAAATTAATATGATGTTAAAAAACATTTGTAAAATGATAACACTGATAATATGGTCGTATTATCTGACTGCCAAAATATCTAAGACGTTCATTAACATTCTTTGTGAAAGCAGGAAATTTATAATGTAGATTTAAAAACAATAAAAATAAAATAAATCTACATTAAGGAATTGTGTTGTTATTGTTTTTAACAAGTCCGGTTTTTGATATTTGTAAGTAATTTATCATTTACTTCTTTCACACAGTAAAATAGTAGTTTTATATTGCAAGAACAGATCTAATAGCAACAGCAGTATACAGTGCATTAGTGGAGCACATTACACAATGGACCAGAGCTTGTGTCAGTGCATAAGCACTGTTGAATATGTAGTCACATATTTACCATCCTCACCTGCTTTTTCTACTGCAGCACAGGCCACGACCATCATCCTTCATGACAGCCTATCCTACATGGCCGCTAGGCCATGCCCCTTTGTGGCACACACGAAGAAGCCACGCCCCTATTTTACTATTTTTGCACATTTTAACATTTTTTTTCCTTAAATTTTCAATCTGGCGGATTTCTGGGCAACCAGAAACCCATCCCCCCTGGGTGCGCCACTAAGTAATACAGACTGGTTACTCACTGCCCATGTAAGTGTAGGCAATCTCAGTAGGTTGGTTGCTCACACTTCCCCTGGGAACAGCAGGAGTGAGATTACATCACTATAAAGATTTGCCAATATAAACCAAAAGTCAATGGCAAGCTGGCTACAATCAATACTCATGGCTTGTTCCATGAATATAAGAAGCGGGAATAAGAGAGTGTAAGTATGTATGAATTTCATGTTGTTGTTATTTTTCAGATTTCAAGGCTACCTAAAAAACTTGCAAAACAGTTGTGAAGCTCAAGCCCAATACTGAATATATAACATAGTTGCCAACTCTCCCTGAATATCAGGGAGACTCCCTGAAGATTGGGTGATCTCCCTGACTCCCTGAAGTGTTTGGTACTCTCCCTGATTCTAATTTCATCCATTGAGGTCTATGAAGATGACCAATTTCATGGAGGCCAAGATGTAATGAAAGAATCTTGTTAATCAGCTGCAGCGTCACTTTTAGCTTTTCTATAAAGATAGTAATGAAAGTATTCACTGACAATTTAATAATCAATAAATACTGACATTTTTATTGTAAAATAGTTTTCCTGGCAGTGCTAGATACACCTATGGGTGGAGCTATTCACAGGACACACCTCTTTGGCGCTACAGGACACACCCATTTGGTGCAGCACCTTGATAGTGCTCTCACAATCTCCCTGATATTCATTTGCAAAAGTAGGCAACCATGTTATACTGCCATAGGGCAGCCTTAAGTCACACGAGTGGATCAGTGGTCTGTCCGCTCCCCAAATACCTAAACCCAGTCATAATTTAAATGCTTCCCCCATCCACATTTGCAGGGGGAGAGGAAGCACGGCCTCCTTTTATCGTAATACCTATTGTACCGAATTTAGTTCCGTGAGACAGAAGTTACATGCGTAAAATGCATGTAGCCTCTTGAGCCCTCCTCTCAAAACACCCCGGGCCTTCTAGCTTTTCTATAGAGATAGTAATGAAAGTATTCACTGACAATTTAATAATCAATAAATACTGACATTTTTATTGTAAAATAATTTTCCTGGCAGTGCTAGATACACCTATGGGTGGTGCTATTCACAGGACACACCTCTTTTGCGCTACAGGACACACCCCTTTGGTGCAGCACCTTGATAGTGGTCTCACAATCTCCCTGATATTCATTCGCAAAAGTAGGCAACCATGATATATAAAGCAGATATGTTGTTATATATAAAAAAAATTTGCGATGCTATGAAGTATGTATGAAATTATTTGTTGTTATTGTGTGGACTTTGAGCTGCTTGTTCCAGAAGTGCACTCAAGTAAAAAAAATAAATAAATGTTCTGTGAGCTTGTGCACAATTCAGAGGTGTGTGGGCGCACTGGATACATCTGGCAATTGCATACCATAGCCTAAAAATAGTCAGAAACTGAAATACAAAATATAACAATATTCAATTGTTAATAATCTTCTGGATAACCCTATAAGTGCCAAGGGACCAAAAGAACTGACAGAGCATATTGGCATTTGTCAAACCACTGTCAAAGTGCCACTATGCCTATATAACTGTTTATGCTCTTAGACAACATAAAATGCATAAAAGCATAAGGGTTTATTTGTAAAATACACTATACACTAAAATACACTATATTGAAATACAATACAACTTCTTTGATGTTCCTTTTTTATTAGTTTTATAACTACAGATTATTACCAACACAAATGAACTGCAGTGCAAAATATTATAGACACTGGACTTTTACAATGGCTGCATGCAAATGGATGAAGGCTAGCTGAGGCTACCCTCGTTTTCACCATGCACACTCACATTGCGTACAGACACAAGGCAACCACTGTCTGTGGAAATGGAGTTTTACACTGCATTACAAACACAAGTTTAGGGTGACTACATGGTTATATGGGGACATATGTTTTAGCATCTGTGAACACGTGAACATGTAAAGATTTTGCAACAATAATCTGCATTACCTCACTGGTTGTCATTTAGCGACAGGGATTCTTGAAATGTAGGTGTCATTGCAATGGTAAATAAAGGTGTGTTTTTACAATACCTAAATGGGTATAAAATTATAATACCCTTTGCATGTTATATGAAATAATAAATGGATCAACACAGAAGTTGTGTAGGGGCCTTTTCATTTCAGTAAGGTGATTTAACTTTAATGAACCTTAATAAACCTAAATGCATTTATGTATTGGTGCCAATGGCAGATGGAGATTCTGCATGTTTGCACTTGTAGTTTAAAAGTAGCCTAATATGCTAATATGCTTTGGCAATCCTCTTGGTCACTGTGTAATGGTAATGGTAAAACACAATTTTTGACATATGTTCTGTTTACAATTTACTCCCAAGTCACAGTCTGTGGATAGTGGAAACAGCTAATGTTATTGGCTACAGCGGCAACTGGCCTGTGGCTGTGTGGAATCATATTGGGGGTAACCTATGCACGGAGGGGGGGTCCCTTTAGCATTGAGCTACTGCTGCTTTAATTGCAATAAATATATGGCCTAGGACATACTTCTTATCTGCTGGAAACGTGAAAGAGAGCTATAGATGGATTGAGGTGAGAGTGCAGGGTAAAATTCTAGGTAAATCTGCCATAAGGGTTAGATTTTAGAACATTCTAAATATATAGGAGTGGGCAAAACTTTTTATATTTGCAGGTGAAATGTGTTTTTTTTGTGGACAATTATTGATAATAAATATGAATGGAAGCAGACAATAATTTTCTCCTGATTTCTATACATCTAGATCAGATTTAATCTGTATTCATGTTCTGTGCATGTGTATGCATCCATGCTTTTTGACTGGAATGTAATGTGCTATATCTAAACTTCCAGTAAATAAAAAAGATTCCAAAAAAAGATGCCAGAATGGGGGAGGAGCTTGATGACACATTCTAATGCATATCGCTGCTTATAGTCCCTCCCCTATCTATCATTGCTGTGATTCATAGTAATACTAAGGGTGGGGTGGGGTGGAGCTTAATGATTCAAATAACTTCATCAAGCACCACCCGTTCATAGTAATGCTATGGATCACAGTATTGATAGGCAGGAGGCGAGACTTAAGCCAGTGATTTGCATTAAATCACTGCTACAACCCCAAATGAAGGAGATTTGCCTGCTCTCCGGGGATACAGGGAACAATGCCTTAATTTTATGCTGCATACCTGCACATGTTTTGCGATTGGTTCTTCAGAGACCTCACTTTAATCATTTTGCAAAGATTTTAGGACAGGTTACACAGAAAATCCATTATTAAACTTACAAACTCAAGTCTATAGGCTGAATCATTACCAATAAAGTGTTAAAAGGGTTGACAAATGGAAAAATATAAAAGGCTTTATCTGAAATTAGATAGATATTTTGTAGAATGCTCTATATACATGGAATAGAAGAAAGGAATGAAAAGATAAATTAATTAAGATACTAGGGAGATAAAGTGTGAGGGAAGGAGGGAAGGGGGCGGTTTATGGATTGATGAGGCTACAGATGAATGGATTACAATTTGAGATACTATATATTAAACTGATTAAAAGACCAGCAGAAACTGACAGTGAGAGCTGAAAAATGAGAAGAGCCTTTACAACTGAACTGAATGCTCTGAAAGGAAAACTTAAGGGGAAGGAATCTGTAAGACAAACTGCTGGCAGGACTTGACCTTGCTGATTTCACTGAATGTTGGGTTAGTTCTGGTGACATCACCAGAACTAACCCAACATCATCAGGTCTTACGGGATGACTCTCATCTAAAGCATTTGAATTTAAAAGTTTAACTAGAAGGTTGATGCTATATTTGGAAATCACATCATGTAGCCCTGCCCTATCTTTTAATGGAACAATTCTTACTGCTACTTTGTAGCTTAATGGTGAAAACTTTGTCGACAAGCCCCGCATATCCATAGTATCACTAGGGATCATAACATTGAAAAACATGGGTGCAGGACTTGAGGCCGCTCTTTACTTAAATTCATGGTCTCAATCCTATTACAGGAGATTTGCCAGCTCACTGTGATACCCAGAACTATGTCTACATTTCGGGAGTCGACAACCATGTTTATAACAGTAATATCAAGTTACAAATTTTAATTACCTGTCAACTTTATCAAATAACTTTTTTAATGAGGTTTACACTGCAAATGCCTGCAAACAAAGGATGGAAGGTGTGGCCCATTCGCAGTATGGATGGCTGTTTGCAAATTAAGCCAATCCTGGGTCAAACATTTATGTAAGGATGCTCAGTTTCTCTGATTATTGGAATCAGTTACAGGGCATGTCTAAGTCCAGGATGACATTAATATTGTTCTTAACCATTACATAAAAGAGAATGCTCTCACAAAGCACAATCAACCTTTTCATTCTAAATTAAACAGTGACCAAATTTTCACTTATGTCTGGGTATCTAGGGAAGCATACATAACTTTATTATGCTTGACTGTTGTGTGACACTAGGCAAAAGACCACATTTGTGAATGGATACAGATGTACCCTATTTCTGTGTATTCATCATCGCCTGAGATCAGTGCTGCAGCCGGGTCTCTGGGCACCCTAAGCAAAGTTTGGGCTGTTGTCCCCACAATTCCACTCCCTTGTTACCCCAAACTCCCCCTCTGTGGAAAAGAAGCCCTGACAGCCACCATTTTATAAAATGTGGTGAGGACCCCAACCCCCCACCCCCCCCAATGCATAGGCGCTGTGTTGCAATGGAACTGTGCTATAAGGTACCCTGTGATAGAGTGTCCCCCGGCACCTTGGCAACTGCCTAGTCTTATCTAAAGGTAGCACTGACCTTGCATGAGACTTTTCCAAATGCAGGCTGCACTCTTCTGCACTCTTGTTTCTGTTTTCTTTGAATCGGGCCCTTTATGCTATTTGTTAATACTATTTAGTTGAAATCTTGAACTTCTGCCCTTAATTACAAAGTTTTAAAATGGACCTAACATTTTAGCAAATATAATATTCACACAATGTTCAGTTTATTATTTCCATTTACACTGTGTCAGCATTCATAGTAGTAACACAACTTGTATCTTACTTGAGTAGAGAATAGGAGCAGGGAATAGGAGATTGGCAGAATCAAGCGGAATGATAGGAGGCAACAGGAAATGTCATGGACATATTTCTTAACGATGTTAAATGAAAGAGGTAGTTTACAAATAGACGTTAAGCTTCTGCCATAACAACAGCCTAAGCTTTCCAAATGTGTTTGTTTCTTTATCTACTTATATTGTAGCTGTTACTATAGTTCTAGGGACCCCTTACTTCCCTTTGCTCTTGGCCCGAACTTCCCAGCCATTGTGTTAGTATAGTAATAGTATATAGTTCAATAAGCTGCAAACAGAGGCATTGGCACTGACAAACTAAATAAGTTTGGTTCTTATAAACACTAAAGTTAGATTTACAAAAGCATAAATACTTCATGTGCTGGCCCACATCTTGGGTATAAAACAATACTACATGTCTATTTAATACAGAACATTTCTTTTTTAACTTGTACAGGCCTTATACATATGAGAAAAGCACTAACGATCTCTTCTAAACAGGGAACATAATCCTAAGTAAATGCTCTCTTTCTGGCTGGACTACAAGACCTACAGTGCAGCCTGGATCAGAGCCAGCTCTTATGTAAAAAAAAGAATAAAGAGCATTCATGATTTAAGCAGGCCATTGACCTATTGCACATAGAAATTCTTCTGCCAAATTGACACCATTAAACTTGGTACACTTTGGTCTTACACATATGAACATGGAAAATAAAATTATTTTAAGGTATAGATAAAACATTATCTTACTAATAACTCAAAGCTTCCCTGCAGCTTAATGTACCCATACCTCTTCATTATATATTGCCATGCATTAACATTCCTGAACAGTTCAGGTGCAGTTGAGATTTTCCATAACTTTTCCCAGAAGAATGATGATCAGCATCAAAGTGGATTTAATCCAATTTGTAAAACATAAATGACTGCCCCCTTGTTATTACGTTGTTCCCTGCTCTTCTGGGAAACAGATCACAGAGGATCAATGGTGGAGTCAAGAGTCCAGGCAGTGGGCTCTCTTAATGGTCTTTTGTGACTGAGGTCTATGGGTGGCTCCAAGGACTTCATTGAAGACTGCACCCTGTACAGGTGTCCTCAATGTCCCCACTGTCACCTGGGATGGTTACCCTGTACCAAGTCAACTGGTGCCCTGAGGAAGGTGCTAAACTATGGATATGGGTTTTTACAACACTCCTCTGTTATTTCCTGCACTTAAATTTAGAAAGTGATCAAATCTACCTATTTGTGTTATCCATTTCACTTTTTAACATATAATTAAAAGGAAGAGATGTGCAGTGGTTCAAAGTCAACCCTATCTGAGTATCAGCAGCACCTTTGCACTCTATATTTAAAGGCTCTTTTCTTCTTGTGGTAACGAACATTTATTTGGTGGTGCATGTATCTCCATCCCTTCACAATGTTGGTGTGGGAGGCAGGTGTCTGTCATGCCTAATGGGAAAATCAAAATGAAGAAACCAACACTGATCTATAATAAACTGTTCTATAAAGTTTCCCCAAACACAATATAATCGTAAGCCAAATCCTTACTGTATGATTACCATAGCTAATTACACACACACCATGTGTATCTCGTACACATAGTGAGTGTGTCAGCCTTCCCCATTCAGAGAATGAATTCCACATGGAATTCTTTATTGCACGGATGCCATCTGATACAGAATCCCAAGTAAAGCATAGATATTAACCAGTACAGTACTGGAGTGCAGATGGACATACAGAGCAGCGCAGATGGTAAAGCAGAGATATAATGCTGAACATAAGACTGTTATCCACTAGGGGATAATAACAGACAGGGGCAATCATACTGCACACAGTAAGGACACACTCACAACCAAGGAGAGAGACAAAAGTGGCAAGGTAAGAGTAACAGAAAAATAACTGGGAAGACACCGTAGGGTAGTGTCAAGGGTACCCAGGTTAAACACCAGGGCACGGAGTCTAACTGGGACCTGGTTTTCCCTAGAGCCTCTGATGATGAGGGTAGTCTTTGCTGCAGGAAACCTAGCAGGTCGCGGCCACAACCCCCGGTGATGCTCCCTGGAGATACCTGGCAAGCTGCTATAACGAGCAGGAACCCAAGCTTACAACAAGCGTACAAGAAGGTCATGGACCATAGGTAAGTATGAGGCAGAAGGTGAAGCACTACAGACAGGTCTGGATCACCCAAACACAACACCCTGAATGTAGCCACACCACAATAGCACAGAGGAGAGTAGACAGGAGAGGTAAGTATACAATCTGGCCAAAGCCAGGGGATATCTCTAAGACAGAGTCGAACTCAGGGAGACACAGAAGGCGTAGCGATATCCCTCAATACACAGAACACACTTCTGGCAGATGTCATAAACACAGAATATAGCTGGGAATATAAGGAGCCGCTGAAGAAGGCTCAGCACATAGCACACACACTCTGACAGATGGTAAACTCAGAATGAAGCTGGAGACAGAGAGAGCCACAGGAGAAGGCTCAATACACAGTACACACACTCGGACAGGTGGTAAACTCAGAATGGAGCTGGAGATACAGAGAGCCACTGGAGACAGCTCCATGCACAGCACGCACACTGACAGGTGGTAAACTAATGTTACGGTAAACCGGAATTACCTGATTCAAGGACCGGAGTGACCGTGAGGTAAGAGTGAACAGATAAGGATTTCGGCACACTGGAATTACCTGGGTCGAGGACCAGTGTGGCCGAAGGACAGCAGAGAAACAATAGCGAAGTCGACTTCCAGGGCACGGAGACTTTGCTACCAGGTGGTTTTCACCAGGGCCCCTGAAGGTGGGGATGGAATTGGCTGCGCCCCAGTAACAGGACGTGCCCTGTTGAATCAGCCTTCCGGAAGAACAAAAGGGAAGCAGTAAACACCTGTAAGAGATAGAGGGAAAGATGGAGCAAGCGGGAAGCAGACCAGGTCGGAAGGGACCGACCTGAAACGGACTACACAGAACACTGAACCTGGCACGGCGGACAAAATGTAAGTCACAGGACTGGACGAGACGTACTAGGGCTTGCATGCGGATACTCATACGGAACAGCCCCTGAAGGGGTGACAAGTACAAACACTCCAGGAACGGTTAGGTATGTAAGGAAGGTAGGCACAATAAGGAGGGAGAACCCGGGGAAAATAGACAATAGGAAATCAAGGCAAGGACTGAGCAAGGTAAGTGGTCAAACAATGGTCAAATCACTAGGCACACAAGAAATAAAGCAGATCACAGAACTGACTGGCAGAACTATAACCGGCGCCTAGGAAGTGACAGAGTGGGGTTTAAATAAGGGTAGTAGGAGAGTGATTGGTTACTGGGTCAGATTCCCTGGGAGAGAAGGAGGTGCTTCCAAAACTGACAGCCCTGCTGTCCAATGTCATAGTACAACGTGGAGCGCGCGCCTGAGAGAGACGCGGTGTCCACGTGAAGCTGGTTGCTATGATGCCGTCCCACGTGAAGCTGGTTGCTATGATGCCGTCGCTAGGGGAGCCGTCGGCCGGAGAAGCAAGCACTGAATGATCCAGAGCAGGGCAGGGAACGAAGTAATCAGCTGCCTGTCTGCGCATAGCAGCGGCAGCTGAAGGATCCACAGCGGGGACCCACACTGACTCATCTGACCGTCTGCACATAGCAGCGGCAGCTGTGACAGCGGGGACCCACGCTGAATCAGCTGGCCGTCTGCTTATAGCAGCGGCAGCTGTGACAGCGGGGACCCGCGCTGAATCAGCCGACCGTCTGCCTATAGCAGCGGCGGCTGTAACAACTAAAAATGGAGCTGGAGATACAGACTGCCACTGGGCTAGGCTCAATACACAGCATGCACACTGTGAGAGGTGGTAAACTCAGAATGGAGCTGAAGATACAGAGAACCACTGGAAAAGGCTCAATACACAGCACGCACACTCTGACAGATGGTAAACTTAGAATGGAGCTGGAGATACAGAGAGCCACTGGAATAGGCTTAATGCATAGTACGCACACTCTGACAGATGGTAAAATCAGAATGGAGCTGGAGATACAGAGAGCCACTGTAATAGGTTCAATACACAGCACGTACACTCTGACAGGTGGTAAACTCAGACTGGAGTCAGATGAACGCGACTCTAACACCAAGAGAATGAGGCTGGCAGTTCCCACCGGAGTGAGACACCGCCAGCGCACCCAAACACAGACCAAACAGGACACCACGAGGACCAGGAGAGAGATATGGGGGTAAGGAACAGAGAACGGAGGACTGCAGACACCAATAAAAAGCACGAAACACGCGATCCAAAATAGACGCAGGAAACCAGACGCTATCCCCGGTGGTGGAAAACACACAGGAGTAGCTTTTTAAAGTTCCCACTGCCAATCAGAACCTGCAACCAGACACACCCCAAGCTAGTCAGTGATGTCGGGTATGTCAGTTCCTAAAGACCACAGATATATACAGACAATCAAACGCTGCCAGAGTTTGTCTGACAACGTGTAACAGGTAGCAGGATCAGGGCACACAAAACGCAGAAGAACAATTCAGAACAGCAGGCAAACACAGGAAACCAGAGATCAGGGTCAAATATGTATATATATGCACCAAGTAGACAATTAATTCAGCAAACGCAGGAAACCAGAGACTGGATCATAATGAGAACCAACAGAAGCATGGACAGGAACACTAGAAAACTAGAAGCTATGACTGAGGAGGCTATCAGCTGACAGCTATTTAAGGGGAGAGCCACATCCCCATTGGCTGCTGAACACACACAGTCAAATCCTCAGCTAGGGCATCCTAGCTGCAAGGTAATCAGCTAGGATCCCTAGCAAGAAGGAATGCTGCAGGGGAAACATGGAGTACCCTGCTACAGAACAATTACTACATTACATGCTGTTGCCATACTGCAGCGTGTAATATCTAGCCTAAGATTATTTTATTATTTTGCATAGACATCTCATTAAAGAGGATAATATATTTATATGATATTATGTAACTAGTTTCTATGCACATAAATAATACATGCAATGTTTCTTGCACTAACATGACATAGATTTGAAAGAAATGTTTAGTGTTGGGGTGTGGCCTGACTTCCAGCCGGAGTGGACGTGTCTCCCAGGAGCTCCCCAAACTGAGGCTCCAAACCAGCTCAACTCCCGTTCATACTTACCTCCTGACAGTGCCCAGCACTGCCACTGCCCTGCGGAACCCAGCCAGCCACTAGCTGCACACTCTGCCTGCCTCCGACACGCTCCGTGTGACTGCTCCCAGTGCCTGGGGCCTTTTCACATACGAGGGATCCCCGCATCATCCTCCCGCCGGTTATTGCTGAACTGTCTCCTCGCTGACGTCCTGCCTGAAGTATAGCCTGTCCAGGTACACTGTGTGCTGTGCCCTCTCTACATCACTAAGTCCCCAACAGGGGCCCCGCCTGTCTGGGACTGTGGACAATGCAGCTCCCTCCCTCTCTGTGCTGCTACGCAGCATACCTGCTTCCTTGACCCAGTGACTGGCACTGATTTGTGCATTGAGTTATAAGGGCTCCCCCCTGCCCCCAATTGAACCTGCCAGGCTCTGGTTGCTGGCAGCCTCCACAGACTGCCTCCTCCTTGCTCCAGCCATTTAGAGGACACAGTGCCCCTCATCAGGGAATGCAGGCTTCAGGACCACTGCTTTGCCCCAGTGCCTAGGTGAGTGGGTGTGCCTGACTACCATTCCTGGCACCAGTCTACATACCCACCACCCATATACCTAACAGGCACAGAACAGTAAACTTTATTTATCACCTTGTTTGCTGCTCCTGCATTCAGCAAACCTCATTTACTGCTCCCCCTGCTGGTTCCCTTAGGAATACCATTATACAAGATACAAAGTGTTCTATAACTTCCAACAGAGAAACTACAGCAAAATCTCAACATTCTCTCTGTACCAACCCATTTTGGAATCTTACCTTATACTAAATTTATACTTCATATTTGTTTACTGACAAACCTGAGACACAGGTTACAAAATACATCTGGAGCTATACTTCTAACTGCACGCACCACTCTTTCTGATTCATAGTGGTACTTTTGCAGTCCAAATGATCTAGTTAGCTTCCCCTACCCATGCAAGGGACGAACGGGTACTCCGCCTAACTCATACTTCAACTATACTACAATCAGCTGACACTTGGACTATATTGCTGCTTCTCACTGCAACTATTGTTACAGCACCCATATCTACAACCTCCACCTGGACACTCGATACCGGATGTCCTAACTCCTCTCAGAATGCCTTGTCCAAACAAGAATTGCACCAAGGGTCTTCCCCACTACTTCTCCGGGAAGACCCCAGATCATCCATCCTCCCGTCCTAGCCCTGCCCACACTCCGGATTACTCTGATTTTGATGATGAAGATCAATCTCCGGTCACATGGAGTGACTTCCTCAACCAGATCACAGAGATGAAGGAGCTCTGCTCCTCAGTCCCCAATGATATACAAGCTGCCCTCCATGCCCTTAGAATGGACATTACAGATCTAGGCAACAGGACGGATCAGGTCGAGAGACTTCTGAAAGATGTGGTTACCGCTCAACATTCCACGGACAAGCTTCTCTCCTCCATGCGTAACGATATGACAAACATGCAGGAGCGGCTTGAGGATATTGATAATCGTGCACGGCGCAACAACCTCTGCATCCGAGGCATCCCAGAAACAGTTGAACTTCCCCAGGTAGAAAACTACCTGAAACGACATTTTGGACAACTTGCTCCAGATATTCAAGAAGATCTTTTTCTTCTTGATAGAGCCCACAGAGCACTTCGCCCACGATCACAAGACTCAGCAATGCCCTGAGACGTCATACTCCGTCTCCATTACTTCACAACAAAAGAAGCAATTCTCAAGGTGCCAGACAAGTTCCAACTATCTCTTGTGAAGGAAGTACCCTTAACATCTTCCAGGATCTGACCCCCTCTACCATGGCCAAGTGGAGAGACTTCCGCTCCATCACCTCTATCCTGTCTACCAACAATATCCGCTACCGCTGGGGCTTTCCATTCCGCCTTATGGTTTGGCATCAGAACCAACAACTGGTAGTAAGAAATATTCAAGAAACCCAAGGCCTGCTTTGCCGTCTGGGGCTGACCCCCCCAGATCAAGCCAACAATGCACCCTCACCGTCTCCAGCGCCACCTCCTCTTGAAGGCCCAGGACTCCCACCGAGAGAATGGTCTACAGTTCCTCGAACCCCAAGGCACCATCCAGCTAATTCTTGTCTATCATCATCTTAGACAAGTTTTTGTCTCCACTTCATCACTCGGCTTCCTCACTCCTACAAGGAACATTTCACTGTCTTGTATCCTTTCATACTTTTGGATTTCTCTAAATGATATCTCAAGCTTAGACAAGCCTTTTTTTGTATTTTTATTTGTTTCTTGTTTGTGTTTTGTTTTGTTTACAAACTTATTACCACCCCTAGAAGGCTCAATTTTGCCTACAAGACAGTCCCATAGGCTTTGCCCTCTTTTGTTTTTAATGTGTCTATTGCAACAAAGACAACTTCTTACATTTGTCTGTTTTGCTCAGACCTTTTACCCCCTAGAGCCACATGGCTCCTTGCCAGTTACCCTTCCACCCCACATCCTTTCAAGATGTTTCCTCTCCTCTACTGGCACCAATGGCATCTGAAACATTCTTCATTATACCACCACCCCCCTCCCCTTCCCCAAAGGGTTGTCACCCGTTATCACTCATTTACCCCACTACCCATCCTTCTTGACACTTCTGAAACTGCATACCTTTACTGATCTCTCTCATCTCTATTACCTATGACCTTAAGCATAATCTCTTATAACGTCAAGGGACATTTTTTGAAAACCTTACACCGGGAGCTTAGAACAAAAAAATTTCCCACCACGTTCCATGCTTGTGTCACCAGGCAGAAGAAACGGGGGATTGCCATTTAGATATCTAAATATCTCAAT
This sequence comes from Limnodynastes dumerilii, assembly GCA_011038615.1. Taxonomy (NCBI): domain Eukaryota; kingdom Metazoa; phylum Chordata; class Amphibia; order Anura; family Limnodynastidae; genus Limnodynastes; species Limnodynastes dumerilii. Next base: position 17,669 of record WWET01004164.1, read on the forward strand.
TTTGAACTTGCTGACACCCACAGGGACCCAGAAGGTCAGTTCCTCATTCTTATAGGGACCCTTAATCACCTACTTTGCACGCTGGTTAATGTTTATTATCCTTATCAAGAACAACTTCAATTTTTCCATAAGCTGTGCTCCCTCCTCTCTCTCCATCGCCGAGGTGGGGGACAAGCTGTGGCTGGGCAGGATCATCCCCATTAAAATAAACACTTTCCCCAAACTCCTCTACCTCTTTCAGACCTTCCCGGTTAAGGTCCCACCCTCTGTTTTTTCCCACTTCCAGACTGACCTTAGCAGATTTGTTTGGAATAATAAACCCCCACGCACTACCCTCCCCTCCTTAAAAAAAAACAACGACTAGCAGGGTCAGAGGCTTTCCAGACTTAAAGACTTATTACTGGGCCTCTCAGCTTAGCCTCCTTTGCCCCTCCAGGTATTTTAGCCTAGGCTGACCTGGAAGCCATGTTTATAGGCATCCCTTCTACACCCTCCTTATGGGGCCTCCCCCGCCAGACCAATTGTCTCCCCCCTTCCAACTACTCACTTCTCCTCTTTTATCTAGAACTGCTGTAAGAGAAGACTGGTGGGTGACAATCCTCATCCCCCCCCTTACCCCCATATGGGACAATCCAGCATTCCCCCCCGGGTCGATCCACTCGGCTTTCAACTCCCTGGCATCGGGCGGGGATCCGCTTTGCCTCGGAATTAGTCTATAATCACACTTGGCTCACCCCTCCAGATCTCTATCTACATTTCCCTGAGCTCCCACGAAACCGTTTCCGGTACATCCAAATCCGACACTTCCTTCATTCTCTCCCTATAGAACACATCTCAGCCCATCCCTCTGAATTTGAAGCTCTGTGCCTCTCCTTGCCACTCCGATAGGGCATGATATCCTTGCTATATAACCTACTATTAACATCTCTGCTTGGCCCTCAAGATGCCCACGAGTCAATGGGAGCATGATCTAGCCCCCTCCCCCCAGGATACCTGGGAAACCATCAGGTCTCAAGTAGCAAAATCTTCCATATCTACCAGGATTAAAGAAATGCCTACAAAATCTATTATAGATGTACTAAACCCCTGATAGGCATCCCCTCTGTGCTGGAGAGGATGTGGGCAGCCCGGTACCTTCATACACATCTGGTGGACATGCCCAGTCATTACTACTTTTTGGGACAGAGGGCCTGATCCAGAGCTACGAAATTGGCCGATTTCGAGCGAGCGTACGACCGTTTTTTGCGTATTTTCGTACGAAATTTCGCACTGCGCATGCCCAGTATGACAGCTTCCGGTCGGCTGGACGACATGAGCGTATAGCGGTCGTATGGTGTGCGTATTTTTCGCTCGAGGGGCGTGCGTTTAATACGACGGTCGCCTGGGCGCTCGTTTTACTACACGGAGGCGGGGATAGCCATTTAAATTGTACAGTATGGGCGTGCTAAGCCCGTACGCTCAGCGTATTATGTGCGAAAATTCGTACGGCCGACGGTAGTACCCAGTGTAGGGTATAGCCGCCGTAAGCAGGTACTTTACTATGGGAGTGTTAGGGGCGTGCATGTTTATTCGCACGGTCGAACGTACGCATTCGCCCGCCGTGCGAAATTTCGTAGCTCTGGATCAGGCCCAGAGTGTCAGCCCTAATAAATCATACTATTTCTCTCCCAATCCTCAAGGACCCCTGGACCTTCCTTCTGTGTCTACCTGTACCAGATGTCGACAAACACCCAGCAAAACTGATATCCCATATACTCTCAGTGGCTAAATGCCTAATAGAAAAATTGTGGAAGTCCCCATTACCTCCATGTATGTCGACCTTCACTGCCTTCGTCTGGTTCATTGCAAGCATGGAAAAAATCACCTATCAGCTTCATGACCGTGAAGATCTTTTTTTATCTAGTTTGGGCCCCTTGGTTGGACTCAGCCTAATCCTCCTTTTAATCTTGGATGAATGGTCCTGTCCCCATCTCTTTTACTGCTACAAATAGGGAACAACATACACTTAGCTCTCCTTCCCCCCTCTCGTTACCTTCCCTTTCAAGTGACGGTCCTACTCCTTCCTTCCTATATCCCCCTCCTTAACCCTGGGATCCTCTCACATTTGGTGTTTCCGCTTCCTCATAATTTACCATCGCCACCTTCCTTTTTACAACACTGTTTGACAATACTGTTGATGTTCACTTTTCTGTACAACTACATGGTTGATAATTGTTTATTTGCCTTGTAATTTAAACATCTTGCTTTAATAAAGAAAAAGTTAAAGAAATGTTTAGTGTTCATTGGGTATTTTTGGTACTCATTCCTTCTTTATCTAATCTGGAGTAAAACTACACTATCCAATACATTTGGCCAAAGGTTGTGATTGTCTTAATTTAGGTGTTTGCATATATTTGTTGGCAACATGCAGTTTTTGTTTTGCACTTTTTTGTCAAACACCAATCTTCTCCTGTAGAACATCACATACAAGACATAATTTACTTGACAGTAATGATTCCTACTATTTGATTATCGTCTAAAATACAGCATATGTTGATTTTTTTCTTTAATAAACATGGACCTGATTTATACTTAGGATTGAAATTGCGTGCTTACTAAAAAAATATGGTAAATATACGCAAGTTCGATGCAAGGATAGGAGTGGCTGCAGCTAACCACACTCACATACTCGGTCGTGCTTTTCCGTGTGTAAGAAAGCCGTACATAGAAATAGGAAAGTACCTAGTATATGGCCCTTGAATCATGCGTAAATTTGGGTACTCTTTTAAGTAGCGATTCAGCCATTCGTTTTTCATCACAGATTGTTTTTTTTTTTTTTTTAAACAATTTAATAAGTAATGCTTATTATAATTAATTGGTTTTTTTTCTGACATAAATAAATAATTAGGCACCTCAATATGTGCACTAAACATATGTTATGGATGCTTCAATAATTTAAGTTATAATGTGTTACAAACAATACCAGCATGAGGTTTTTTAATTTAATTATGTAAATTACCCCAAAAAATTTAAATGTGAAAATTGTCAACATTTTTATTTTTCAAAAAAATTTGCATAATGGTTGAATAAAGTAATTTTTTTATTTTATTATACAAATAAGTGTTACAATAATCATTATTTTACAATATTCTTAACATGAAACATATTTCAACCTTGTTACTGTTTAAATCCATTAATTTAATAGTTTATACCAAATGCTTAACTAAAGTCAGCCTTATGTGAGTTTATTACTTGCACATGTGCCTTTATAAATATTACAAAGCAGCTGATGGCTGTGTGCAGTGTGTGTGGACGCATGGACTTTCTGATAGTATGACAAGCTTTAGCAACTTACGAGTGGTCGAGAGCTACCTTAACTTTTCCCGTGCATATGTTTTGCTACGCAAGTAAATCCTGCTTGTGAATCTCTCGTAACTGCATTGGCCCGCCCATACTGTACATTAGTAGTGCGGGTGGAGCTCATTTGCATTAAGTGTCTTACCCTCTAACTACGCATGTGGGGCTAGTGGTGGACTCCTTTATGAATCGCTCAGAAGGTTGAGGTACGTTTGCGTGAATCATGAGGTTAGGTTTCACGTGCGTATTTTTACGTTCTGGGCATACACAGTTTAAAAAATTGTAAAAATACGCACGTATATAACACACTTATGTATCTGTGAACTCCTCATTGCCCCTGCAACAAATTAACAAAAGCAAAATGCATCTGCATTTATTTAAGACTCAAGCTAAATGGACTTAATAATGAGCTGCTAAAGTAGAGTACACCCAATTAGTACAGAAAAATGGAATAATGAAAGACAGATTGACGGAGGGCTGAGGTTAGGGCTCAAGAAGGGAGGGTTAGGGCTAAAGGGGAAGATTAGGCTGTAGGACATGGAGTTTTACGGTAAGGGCTCCAAATAAGGGGAATGTTAGGGATAGGGTTGAAGGGTAAGGTTAGGGTTAGGCTACAGGAAACAAAGGGTTTTGGTTAGGGGAGGGTTAAGGTTAGGATGAAGGGCTTACATGTCAGCATAGAAATCTTCTTGACTCTGGGAGTGGTAGCACTGTCGATCTTGAGAATGGAGACTAACAGCAATTGCCGGCAGCCGCCATTCAACTGCCGTAAGATGGTCTGTCACAAGACAGACCATTGTACTGGTGAACCACACCCTATTGTTTTGTTTATGAGGTGATTCTAGACTATGCGTATATCATATATAGCTCTGTTGATGGGTTTTTTTTGTGTGTGATTTTAGTGACTTTACAGGAAGCTTTGTTTTGATAATGAGAAAACGTGCAGTTCAACCATCATTGGTTATAGGATTCACCATGAGTAACACTGTGCAATAATGTTACAGTTACATTAAGCATTGAGGGCTGTTGTTCCAGAAAAGTATACAGGAAAGTCTAAAGAAATGATACAGCTCTGCAGCATTGATATGTTGTTGCTGAAACCATCTGGTATGACTGCTTCTCATATTTAGACAGAGCTAGTGTAATACCCTGACATAGAGTCAGGTATACTGCTGCAGTGAGAGCAAGCAGGCACGTGGGTTGTTGCTTAGCAACCACCAGCTGATTGAATTAACAGTAGGAGCAGCGCGTGGGCCATCTAGAAGGTTCAGGTGCGCGAGGAAAGTTGAAAAAACGCGGTTAGAGAGGGCAGTGAGGAGTCCTGTCAGGAGAGGTAACGAGTGCAGCTGTGTGAGAGAGATTGGGAGGAGGACGCAAAGCTGACAGGCAGCAGTGAGACGGAGGTCAGGAGTTAAAGGCACTGGGAGAGTCAGAGAAGAAAGAAAGAAAACTCAGAGTGGTGAGAAGCAGAGATTTCAAGAGATCAAGGGTTAAAGACAGTCATAGAGGCAGTGAGCAGAGAGGAGATTTACGGGCAAGCATACAGAGGGGAGCTGAACGGAGCAGTGAGACAGAGGATCGGAGATAACAGGAGATTTATTGCTGACAGGAGAGGAGATAATGACAGGAGGGGAGCTGCACACTGAGAGAGCTGGACAGAGGAGTAGCAGAGAGTAGCTGGATAAAGAGATCAGCCCTGGTGATAAGCAGGTGAACAGAGGTAGAGAGACGGAGAGGCAGTCAGCAGCAGACTACTGGGCAAAGGAACATTTCAGTGACTGAGGGGCAGTGAGTCAGACTTTCCATTGAATAAAGAGATTCTCTGGTAAAAGTATACTGAGTAAATTTAATGCTGAAAGAAGTAAACATTATAAAGCTGTTGTTTCCTCTTCTACTGTGACTGAAAATTACACTGGTGTAGATGGACAAATACATTTTGTTGCATTAAAAGTTACTAATTGATCCATACTGTCCAAAACCTGTCATCTAATAAATAGAAAGTGACTGTATGATTGCTATTGCCTTGATCTGCAAATTGATTAATTGCATGGACTGCATACATTGCTCAAGCCTGCTACACAATTGTTAAAATTGAGAATTTAAATATTACTACTGTACCGCTCATTATATTGCCTATTGCACTGATTGATTAATTGCATGGACTGCATACGTTGCTCAAGCCTGCTACACAATTGTTAAAATTGAGAATTTAAATATTACTACTGTACCGCTCATTATATTGCCTATTGCACTGATTGATTAATCGCATGGACTGCATATGTTGCTCAAGCCTGCTACGCAATTGTTAAAATTGATTATTTAAATATTACTATTGTACCGTTTATTATATTGNAAATATTATTACTGGTTATTGTATTGCCTATTGCACTAATTGATTAGTTATACAGAAAAATGAAACCACAGTACCCAAGAAATTTTATTTTATTTAAAT
>WWET01004164.1:56690-68040 GCA_011038615.1 Limnodynastes dumerilii
ACTGATTAAGGGTCTGAAGTGCCCTAGGCTAAAGCATCTCTGGTTCCCCCACAACGGAAGCTCTCCTATGCCGAAATATCTCACTCCCTTGTCAACTTGCATGCAATAAATAACATATATTATAATGCAATAACTACCATTGATTAACATTTTCTAAAATGATTTTGTGAGCATTGTTAAACGTAGAGGCCACACACTGTAAGCAGCATTAATAAATCCCTTAATTTATTCTTTTATTATTGTTTAAATGCTTGTTGTATTCTATGAAGGATTGATTAAATATATTTACACAATAATATAAAGATTGTTTTGTAACATAGAAACATAGAAAGTGACGGCAGATAAGAGCAGCATGGCTACAAGGCTTAAACTACACAGGTCAAGTAGCAATGTGAAAGGTCCCGGGGTTCTCAACCCGGTCTAAATTGCCAGGGTTCCAACATGGGAAAAAAGAAGAGTTTTTCTGTGTTCTATCCAGTTATGGTGGCAATGTGAAAGGTGCCGGGTTGTTTTTCAACCCGGGTGTTTCACATTGCCACTGTATTGGTTAGATTTGTTTACATGTGCTATGGGGCCAGATCCCTAAAAAAAAACAAATTTCATAGTATAGGACATGTTGATGCTTGTAGTGCTATAAGCGCCAGTATGCCCAAGAATGCCAGGGCATGCTGGCACTTGGAAAACCATAAGTGCCAGCATGCCCTGTCATCCTGTGCCACCGACAACAAAGTAATCCCCCCCTAGAGACATAAAAAAATAATTAATACATTAAAATGATTAATAATATAAAATACATTAAATAAAACAAATACATAAAATACATTAAATGCATTAAATAAACTAAATACATAAAAATTATTCATAAAAAGAAATACTTATCATCTTGTAAGCAGAGCTGTCATTAGTGCCGAGTTGCATCGCTCTCAAAGGGTTTTTTTTTTCTTTTGCCAAGACCTCCTCCATGGATTAAAAGCTTACAAGATTGGATCCCATCCAAGCTGGTAAGTATTTTTTTTATCAATAATTTTAATGTATTTAATTTATTTAATGTAATTAATGAATTTTATTTTAATATTAATAATTTTATTTTAATGTGTTTTAGATTATTAACAGTTTTAATTATTTAATGTATTTTATTATTAGTACTTTGGTATTATATGTATACTCTGGCATCCTTGGGCAAGCTGGTGCTTGTAGCACTACAAGCATCAGCATGCCCTGCAGCATTAATTCACAAAACCAATGAAATTCATGGGTAATGTGAAAGGGTCTGACATGGGAAATTCCTGTTTTGGACCTAGAATTACTTTTTTTTTTTTTTTTTACAGCAAATCCCTTGGCAATAACCTGGGTTGAAATACCTTGGGTGGCAATCTGAAAGCGGTATAAGATAATCATACTTTAAAATATATATTTTTGACAGTTTTAGACAGTTATACTGATTTGCACTTGTCCTGACCACTGTGTAACTTTCCAGCCAGAGTAATGTTTAGAAATGCATTTATACAATTACCTCAAGCGCTGCTTGACTAAGCCTTTCTCTTCTGTTTTCTTCTTTAATGCAGCTTCAGACTCTTCTGTCAGAAAATCTTCTCTTCCCGCTACCTGGATGCTGAAGCACAAGCTCGCTGAGGCTAATGGCTGGAAGATCCAGTCAGACTAACGTCATCTCCCTGAATCCTTCCCTGTGACACACTCTGATTTGCTAGGCAACAAGCAGAGGTTGTATAGCGAATAATGCCGCTTTCACATCACCACCCTTGAAACACCTGGGATTGTCAACCCGGGTTTTTTTCGAACTAATTGCTGTGTCAAAAAAAAAAAAGCTGCGTTATAAGTCCAACTATAACCTGGAAAATTCCTGGGTCTGACCCTTTCACGTGTACCATGAATTTTCCATTACTGCCCTGGCAAGCAACTGTCAATCAGCCAAAGAGGAGGTATTATTAGCTGAAAAAATTGAAGGGGACTTAACTTTTTTAACAATCTATGGGACTTTTAAAAAAGAGGACCTATTGCCATAGCAATAGTAAAGAAATTTGTCCAATCAGGTGTCTTTGTGAAGGACCCATCTTGAAAAACAACATAAGACCTTTCACACCTTACCTGTGTGAGACCCAGGAAAAACTCTTCTTTTTTCCCAGATCCAAATGCTGGGTTATTAGACCCGGGTCTACAAAAATAGGACCTTATACATCATCACCATATACCCGAGTTTTTGACAAGATACAGATTTTTGGCCAAAAACCCGAGTATTTGGTGGTGATGTGAAAGGGGATTAAGAGATGCAGTGAGGTGGTAGATCAGCCTCCTAGTCTCTCCTGACGCTAATGACTGATCTGATAGTCAAAAACTCTACTGTATTTATAAGTTTGCGGCTTTCATATCAGTCATTTGCGGCAGTTGGTTTTGCATGCAAGATGCACTGGGGAGCATTAGTGGGTCATTCTGGAAGCAACTATTGCCTGGCTAGGTTACAGGATATTATTAAAATGAACCAGCATCTGTCTATCTCTGAATGACATTAAGCTAACAATGGAGAAGAAAAATAACAATGCAAAATAACTCTCAATCATTAAAAGGGGTTATTGGAGATGTAAAGGGGTACACAGTTCAGTACTATTACACTCCGTTAACATGTCTGTATTTCTGTTCTGTTATTTTACTGTTCTATTCATTTAATGCCTGCCTATTATCCATACAGGGAAGCACAGTTTAGCTCATTACTTGGATAGATTGCTGTAATTAGTTGGTTTGCATATTTTTTTTCTGAGCAAGCTTTGTTTAGAAACTGATTACAAATGACAAGAACAAGACAAGATTGACTGTTTTGTTACTTGTATACAAAGTACTGTGTCTAATAAACAAGGTGAGTCTTGCAGTGCTAAATTATTGCCTCACTTTAATTTTGACTCCTTCATGATAATTTTTTCTCTTCTTCGGTATATTTTTTTGCTTTGCTTATTCCACATTCAAAAATAAATCAGTAAAACAAGAAGATAGACCATAGTACTATACTGTCAGAGATCTCGTGAATTCATTTAAGGTGTGGTTGTATAGATACACATTTTCCTCTGCGACAGCCACATAAAAGATTCCGCCGTGCGCTGAATTACTCAGCTAAGTCCAATGCAACCCTTCTTATGTGGATGCACTTACAATTTAATTACTTGCCTATATTGCATATAATTAATCTGAAATTCCCTTCAGGAACCAGATGTTTTTTTTTCTTTCAATTTGTCTCATATAAGTAAAAAAAACAAAACACACCACATACTGTAATAACTCTGTATATTTTACTTTTTATGATAGACTTATGTGTTAATCTTTTCCCAGTGTTACATTTCTGCATAAACTGAAATATTCTTTTCTATTATTACACAATGTAACCCTCTTAAATTATTGCCTTTATTATACTGTGATGTATCTGATGTCTAGCAAACCTTACAAATTCATTTAATTCCCCATTATCTGTAACAGGCTGTTCTTAAAATATTATTTATGCAACTTGATTGTCATTTGTTCCCCTAATAAAGTGCCATTTTCAAGATTAAATATATACTGTGCTTTAAAAGTGCTTTGATAAAGTTCTTTAAAAATAGTGAAATACTGATAATATTTCTTTGTATGTTTCTTCATTCCCATGTTGACTTCCCTTAAGTGAATTAATCTTATTCTCATTGTCATTCTCTCATTGTCATTCTGAAGTATTATTTCTATTGATCCATTTCACTTTTCGCTGATATTATTGCATCTCCATTAATCTTCCACGTTAATAGTAACTTTACATGTTTTTTTGGCATCAATATACATTTGTTTGTTTTTTAATGTGGGAAGATAATGGTTTGATCATACTGCCTTTTTTTTATGTTTCTAAAGGGCTCTCCCTATCACACATTAAATTTTCATGAGATCCTGCCTATATATTCAAGGGAGCATTGACATTCGGTCTAGTGCAATTTCACGAATCACATGTCATAAATTCTTTTATTACCACTTTCCCGTGAATGGACTTACATATGAAGTGAATTTCTATTCCTGCTTTTTGTCTTTATGCACATCATGCAAGAACCACATCTATATAAACCTTTATTAATAAATGTCACTATCATTTTATATATATTTATTGCTCTACTATAAAGAAATGTAAGATTATTTTAAAGGTAGGATTCTCCAGGATTCTATGTCATTCCTCATTAATACCCACATGTTTTCTGTCTCTTTATAGTTTTGATTAGAAGAATATCACAGACATTATTTTGTCTTTCATTTTATTATTATCAGAATTTTTGTCATTTCTTAGCTTTTTGAAATGCTGTTTTACTTCTGCCCCCTCATATCCTTTATTCATGAATGTATTGCTTTCCCTTGATATTTTCCTTTTTAAGCTATTTCTTCTTATATAGCTAAATTGACTCATTGGGGCTGTTTTCTACCATCTGGGCTAATGTTCACTTTCTTTGGGAATTACAGTTAGTCAGCTTCAAATAAGATTACGTGCAGTTCCCTTAATTCTACCTGCCTGTTGAACTGTTATCCTATTAAAATAATTACTATTGAGTGCTCACACAAAGTATTGATGGAGTCCCTATGCACTTTCCAAAGACATAATATCTGTCATTAACAGTGCTGGCTTTTGACAGGTTCAAGCAGAGTAGCCAAGCAGGATGCCAGGACACATGGAGGCTCACTGTCCGGAAGTACCACTTGAAAGGTTTTTCACTCACTAGTCCTGTGTTGAGCTGTTTGTCACCCACAGTTACCACCTCCACTAAAATAAAGATAGGGGCAGCGGATACCAACAGACACTGGTTTTGATTTCCGTGGAAGACAGTAGCTATCTTCTCAGCACTGCTGCGTTGTTGTAACAGCAGCAGCAGATAGTAAATCAGAGGTTGTCACTGTCAGCCAGGTCTTTCGGTTGTGCGACCTCAGCTGAAGGAGTGCATCAGAGAAGGATGTCATCATTTCATTGCCTTTGGAGTTTGAGTGGTAAAGTTTCAAAGCTTCCTGATTTTGGACCGTATTCAAAGATACAATTTTGCGTGGTTTTCCATGCGTATATATAGGAGCGGATTAACTGCGCATGTGTCGTAACTTACTCCACGCAAGTTACGTAGGATTTAGGCCTTGGAAGTCCATTAGGTACGAACGTCTGAATTGCACTTAGCAACCTACGTACGGAGGGGTGTGGTTATCTTCCGTATGTGTGAAGTTACATGAAGTTGGGCGGGGGGCTGGGGGAGGCATGTTAATGAGCTTATGAGGGTGCGGTTAGTCATGTACACACGTACGTAAGTAACATACACACGTAAGTACACACGTACAGTTAAGGATGCCCTATGGAAGCTTAAGTCACTGAAAACCCGTCCATGCTAGGGGAGTGTCATTGGAGTTGCCTTGCTATGTGCGCGTATATTTGCGTACTTTAGACACACGCACCTCTGAATCCGTTCCCTGATACACACTTAAGTGCTCTTTTCACATGCACGGAGTTGTTAAAATCAGCACGCAAGAGACTAGAGCACTACCAGAACATTCACATGACTTCCATGTCTAAAGCTCTACATTAACCTTTCCAAGCGCTTTGCAGTGTGTGCGGAATGCTCTGACGTGCCTAACCCAGGCCAAACTGTACAATTTAAATGCCTCCCCAGCCCCCACTGCTTATATTCAAATGTACGGAGGACTGTCAGGCCCCAATGTACAGAAGGCTGAGGGTATGGAAACCAGTTTTGTATGTTCAGAGTTCCGTTGCCTAACATCTGGTGCACACACGGGCAGAACACTTGCAAAGTAAGACTTAGGGAAACAGGTATAAATCAACTATTTTTCTTAGTTCTGGATCTATTTTTAGACGGTGTCTCCTCTCTTGAGACCCTTATTTTTATAATGGAAATAAATATTGGGTTGAATCTAATAATTCTAATAATGACAATAATTATAATAAAATAAATGACCTGTGAGTTTATTGACTTGCAACAATGAACAATCTCTGTGCACAGCCTGGATCCTCACTACTAGACTCATTGTAACCTATGCTGCACATTTATGCTTTTTAATTACATCTGCAGCTTGCTCTATGTTTATACCTGTCAGTGAATCCTTTACATCCATAAACTTCTATGTATTTATTAATCTAATTATTTACTAAATGATTATCAGTGCATTCAATTTATATTTTTAATTATTAATATAATGCAATCCATCATATACTTTCCCAATTTGCAATGGTTACCATATTGGTGTTTTTCATTTCCTTACATAGCATATATTTTCAGATCCTAACATCCTACTCTACATATGAACATTAGATAATTATTTTTAAATAATTCCCTTCCCTTTGCTTATGTCTTGTGGTAGTGGTCTAGGGCTATCAAACCGTTACAATTCTGTATACTTGAAAAGCAACAATAAAACAAGCAACAAATAATCCACTAAGGCGCTAACAAGTCTGAATTTTAACAATATATTTACATATTTGATTTAAAAAGAAAATACAATTTTTTCTTATAAAAAAATAAACAGAAAACATAAATAAATAACTTAATAAATAAATAAATAAGAATATCTAGCAGTGGATGACAATACTGCAGCCCCTTACAGAATAAGTTCATTGCCCTTTTCACAGTCAGCTCAAATACTTATCTTTACTATCTATGGAGTTCTAATACTCAGTAACAGAAACCTAGATACATATAATTTAAGCATCATACTACTGTATATACCACAAAAATTAGGGCAATATTATGGGCTCTATTTATAGAATTCATTATTAAGTGATAGTGGCAGTTTTTAAGAGAAAACTGCCACTATCACTTAAAAATTAAGTTTTTCCTATTTATAAATCATGCATCGCCAGTGGAAACTATAGTTGCCATGGCGATGCATGTTGCCTTCACATTGCATCGCCAGCCGTTCTTCATAATGCGGGCTGGCGCTTCCTCATATTTATACAGCTGGGAAGCGGAGTTTGTCACTCCGCTCCCAGTGTAAACCTAACACCAGCTCAGGCTTGCATTAGGAGCTGTCTGCAGGGAGTTTTCATTCACTCCCTGCGATAGTGTGGAAAACTCCGCCCCCCTCCGTCTGTGATTAGTTCAGAAGAGGGGTAAGTCACATAAGGAATCATGCTGATTCCTTTATGCATTTCTTATGCAAACTCCCTGAACCACCAATGTTATATATATATATATATATATATATATATATATATATATATAATATTTATATATATCTTGATTTGCCCAAAATTTATTGTTATGCATTCTTATATTACTAAGGTTCTCTTTGCAAACTGCAGTAATAATCTTGTAATACACAATGCATTTTCAAACAGTGCCCCTCGATGAGGCAGCATAACGACTCTTGTATACAAGATGTATGGTTTGTTAACATTTTGAGGACATAGTATTATCTGTGAATACTGTAAATATTTTAACAGGTTTGGAGGTAATATTTTGAATATAAACACACTTATTTGTCATAAGACATTAAACTTCACAGTTTATGTCCAAACTAAGGTAAAATAAATAACATTAAGCAGCAAGTGCTAACAGTTGTTAAACTAACCATAAAGGTTGTTGGGATATAGATACATTTTATGTGAAGGTCATTGGACTCCCTGAACATTTGCTTTGTTTTACCTTAACTGTTTAGTATTATTGAACCTTTGTGAGATATTAGAACTATCCCAATGCGTTTATGCCTTTGTATGGGAATAGTGCATCTATTTGTGCATTCTGCTGTATTTATGTATGCGATAAAAAGATGTTCACTCTTTAAATAGTTACTACTTTTTGTATATATTCTCTTTTTGTTTATATAGCTTCTGGTTCATCTAGAAGACACTGGGTTCTTGGAAAAGTGATGGAGAAAGAATACTGCCAGGCTAAAAAGGTAAGTTAAGAAATAAATAACTTGATGTACTTAAGCTCGAAAGGGCCGTATTCAGAACTCCGGCCTCATTGCATATAAGGCCGGAGTTTTCCGCTATGATGTACTACGACCCAAAATCTCCAGGAATATACAGTTTCCTGATTTTTAAACTAAATCCATACACCCGCTGTCGCTGCTCTCTGACCTCTTAACACAACGTACAGAGTTACGGGAGCTGGATCATACCTTAATATGTCCTTGCTGCCTTTGCGAAAAATGGGGACGGTGCGGTAATCTGGATTGCCCATAACCCAGCCTTTGCTGTACTGTTTAAACCCCTCCCCCCTTGTGTACTTGCTGTTTGCATCACACCATTTTTGGAAAGGATTCTACTTCAGAAGTCTGTATCCAGATGATTCATCTTTTATGTTCTGATGTCATTTTATACTGTACATGTCCAGAAAACATTAACACCCAAACACATTATTTATAATCATATGTATACTAGAGTTACACTACATTGTAACCAAAAAGCTTATGTTTGACACTTCAGGGTGTGTAGAATCTGTATGGTCTTGTTTAGTCATGTGACAGCCTGTTCATAATTGAAGAAAACAGCTGCTTTTTCCACCAGACTTCAGCTACTAATGATAATTATCATCATGCTTCTGCTTTTAACTGTAATTAGCAAATTACTCACAATTCTGTTTGTCTCCTGTAGATATATAGCATGCTTTCTATATTTTTATTTAAAGAATTGCTAAACACTGTTTTATTCTACTTAATGAAGACCACACTTTGATGTCTTATATATTTCTTATCTTTCCGTTTAGGCACAAAACCGGTTTAAGGTTCCGCTGGGCACAAAATTTTATCGTGTGAAAGCAGTGCCATGGAACAGGAAAGTCTGACCTGCTCACCAATCGCACTATCACACGTTTAAGCCTTGGCTTGTTCTACTATACCATAGCCTAACTGGTTGTACAATTACTTTTACTTTTTTTTTTTTTGTTAAAGGTTTATATTCTAGAATAAAGATCAGATAGGAGGATTCTGCATATCTGCCCAATTTATTTTATTTTTTATAAAATACTTAGAAACGTGGACCAAGACAAGTTCATTCTTTCAAAGGGTATATGATCTGCTTCATGCGTTTCCTTTTGGTTTCACCATACCTTCTGCCTGTTAAATATAAATTAGCTTGTACTTAGGTGTTTAATGTTAGTTACCAGCATTTGTCTCTTTGTGAATCTCATTAATCTAAAAAAACGGGCACTCTTCAACACGTCCTTTATAATCTGTATAGACCTGACGACAAAAAGGAAGTGTGTATGGCATGCAGATAATCACCAGTTTCTTTAATATGAGTTTGACAATACGTATGATATCTATTGGAATTTGTATATTTACTTAAATATGGCTTGTTAAATATTAATAGGAAAAATAAGATAAATACAGAAAAAAAAATCTATATCTACTCTGGCTGGTCACTGCAGCTTTCCAATGCACTTTTGACTTGATTTATTTTGGACATAAACTGTGAAAATATTTTTACACTCACCATTTGATGTCCGCATCTTGGGAAGCCTTCAAATGTTCTTTTACAGATGTCTTCTATTCTTTTCTTGCAGCTTGGTTAATCTTCTCCTGTTGACACGCAGCAGATCTTCTTTCCTCCATCACGGCATCTTCTTATGACGATCAGGTTGCTAGGGGGCACTATTTTTATACTACAGGTGACGTCAGTCCTCTACTGTTTCTGACAAGAAAAAGTAGATAATACAAGCAAAGGTAAAATACACATGTTGAAATGATTAAATATTTAACATGGCAATAAAAGCTTCTGTGATAACTACGGTAAATATAAAACAGCAAACAACATATTGAAAAAAACACAAAGCAGTATATGATAAAAAACACATACGACGGGGATCGCAACTGAATTAATAAACATATTATAAAAAATGGACACCTATCCTATTATAAATAAAACAAAAGTAATGGATATATAACCATAAAATATAAAGGTCAATGAGAGATACATAAATAGAATCGAAAGAGGAATCAAGGATGACGAATTTTAATAGATATATAATAAATCGACAATGTAAAAGGGGGACCATAAATAAATAGGGAAACATAGGGAAAAGACCTGCCTTAATATAAACACCTCATATATATCAATAAAAAAACATAAATATTCATAAAAAAATAAATAAATGATAATTAATTTAATCCATAAATGGGAGAATCGTATACCCAGGGATCATGAATAAAATCAGATTAAATGATTAAACACATATCATATGGGGAATGAACAAATGAGTTAAAACTCATAAAATATTTTAAAAAAAGAGGGTTGATAAAATACCTTAACTGAAGGAATATATCTATATAAAAATGATAAGCCCAAATCATGAATGTGTCACAACATAGCAAAATAAATAGAAGATAAAAAACGATGAGAGAGATGAAAATATAAATATAGCATGTAGGGAATAGTCCCCATAATATATCATAAATATAAAAAATAATAATATGAAGGGGACATATATCATAAAACAAAGATAGATAAAATCCTACATAAGATGGCCCATGAAATACCAGGATAAGTAACAATGTGAATCTGGAGGGGTTAAGGGGAGGGGACATAACCGTAAACGAATAGTGAACTCTAAAAACCTAAACCTGAAACTCTGACTCACCCTCTAATGAACCAATCTCATGTGTTAAAAACAGATAACATATCAAAAGAAAAATGTGGACGGAGGATTAATAGGTAGGTGAAGGTGAAGGATATCTAACAAAGGACACAAAACCAACTAAATGAACGAAATGTAATACACAATTCCCAAGGTAAAATTATTTAAAATTTACCATTGCTATATAAAACCTAAAAATATATAAATTAAAAATATACTAACCCAAAAAACATGTATTAATAGACCACCTTAAAAAGTATAAAAAATATATAACATAAAAAATTAAAATGTTAGATATAAAATATACTTCACATAGAGCCGGCAAACATAATAATAGAGCATAGGCCAATGAAAATAAGAGATATATTACCTTGTTCTGTGGGGGAAGAGATCTCACTCAAAGTTTTGTCCACTTACGGTACCTGGTCTACCCAGAGGGTCTTCCATCTTAGTACTGGTCAGGCCTACCCCGCTTAGCTTCCAAGATCGGACGAGATCGGGTGAACCAGGGTAGTATGACTGTAAGTGAAAAGGTTATAAAAACCATTTAAGTTCAAAATCCTAATTTAACCCCCTTGGTTCTAGAGTACCAAGGTCAAAAATATATCTCATCTCAGTCTTAGCTAATAATTCCCCATACTCCATTTGTCTGCCATTCCCATTGATCTGTTTAATACCACAAAAAGATTTAATATTACAAATATTACCCTGATAGTGGTCTTTAAAATGTAGGGCAAGTGAGTGGTTCAATAAGTTCTTCCTAATATTTC
>WWET01004164.1:77036-89711 GCA_011038615.1 Limnodynastes dumerilii
TACCGTATTTCCCCATGTATAAGACGCACCTTTTTTGGAAAAATCTTGTGTTCAAAAACAGGGTGCGTCATACACGGGGGTTACCATTTTAACATCCAGCCGCAGTCTGACTCCAGACCAGCGCTGGTCTGGAGTCAGACTGCGGCTGGATGTTAAAATGGTAACCCCCGTGTATGACGCACCCTGTTTTTGAACACAAGATTTTTCCAAAAAAGGTGCGTCTTATACATGGGGAAATACGGTATATGACTCGTCTATCCAAAAAGCTTGAATTTCTGACACCCTTCTAGCAGAAGATATAGCCACCAGAAGGCCATCTTCCTAGAGAGAAATTTGAGTTGTACTTCTTGCAAGGGTTCAAATGGGCAAGCTGAAAGGGACTCTAGCACAAGGTTTAAGTGATAATGGCCACTTCAACGCCGGCTTAATACTAGAGGTGGCCTGCATAAACTGACAAATATATTTGTTGTCTGCTAGATTAGTGTCCATAATAGCGCTAAGGGCAGATACATGCACCTTGAGGGTACTAAGGGCTAGGCCCTTATCTAACCCGGACTGCAGAAA
This sequence comes from Limnodynastes dumerilii, assembly GCA_011038615.1. Classification (NCBI taxonomy): domain Eukaryota; kingdom Metazoa; phylum Chordata; class Amphibia; order Anura; family Limnodynastidae; genus Limnodynastes; species Limnodynastes dumerilii. The sequence goes on from WWET01004164.1 coordinate 77,601, forward strand.
TTCGAAGATAGTGCCTATCTCTAGTTGATTAATGGAATAGGAATTAACAAGGATCTGAATATTACCCACACTTCACACTTTGGTCAGAGCTTTCTAGCTCGATCCCAAGGTGCCTCACCGTGCTGCCGAGTCCGAGGTGCCTCACCGTGCTACCGAACCCGAGGTGCCGGCCGCCAACCTGAGTGCCGCCTGTCCGGCCGCCAACCTGAATGCCGCCTGTCCGGCCACCATCCAGAGTGCCGGCAAGCCCGAGGCCGCCATCCAGATTGCCGCCGAGCCCAAGGCCACCATCCAGAGTGCCGCCGAGCCCAAGGCCACCATCCAGAGTGCCGCCAAGCCTGAGGCCGCCATCCAGAGTGCCGCCGAGCTCGCCATCCAGAGTGCCGCCGAGCCCGCCATCCAAAGTGCCACCGAGGCCGCCATCCAGAGTGCCGCCGAGGCCGCCATCCAGAATGCCGCCGAGGTTGCCATCCAGATTGCCGCCGAGGCCGCCATCCAGAGTGTCGCTGTACCCGAGGCTGCCACCCAGAGTGCCGCTGAGCCCGAGGCCGCCATCCAGACTGCCGCCGAGCCTGAGGTCGCCATCCAGAGTGCCGCCTAGCCCGCGGCCGCCATCCAGAGTGCTGACGAGCTCGAGGCTGTCATCCAGAGTGCCGCCGAGCCCGAGGCCGCCATACAGAGTGCTGCTGATCCCGAGGCCGCCATCCAGAGTGCCGTCCCAGAGGGGGACTCCAGTCCAGCCGCCCCAGAGGGGGACTCCAGCCCAGCCGCCCCAGAGGGGGACTCCAGCTCAGCCGCCCCAGAGGTGGACTCCTGCCCTACTATCTCAGCTGTGGCCACACCATCTGCCCAGCTGCTGGAGGCCACATCACCTGCCCATATGCCCCTGCTAGAACCTGAGATCCAGACATCAAAAACAGAGGACTTGGGTTATTTTGAGGGGGACCTGAAACAATTTGTTTGCCTGGCGGACTTTTGTGTAAAGAGGTTTCAGGTTGGAGTGGAAACCACAGAATATATGGTGGTGATTGAAATGATCAGGCATTTCCGAGGAGAACCTCGTGAGGGCAGACTCCCTTATGCACAACTGGGACCCCATCATTTGGGACTTCCGTGCCTTTTGTGAGGCAGTGACCAGAAGATATGCACCAGCGGTTAACACACTGTTTCCTGGGCCCCTCTTCAAACAACCAACCACAATCCCAGTCTCTACTTTCAATACCATCTGTGTTGGTACCATCTTGATGAGAGAAATCTTATCTCAAAACCCTCCATTGACATCACCTTCTGGATTCTCGTCTAGTAAGAAGAAAAAATCCAGAAGAAATAAGTAGAGTCTGGGGGTGTCCTAGGATGTTCTTGGAGGCGTCTGGAATCCACCTTCTAGGGGGGGCATACTGTTACATCCTGGACTGCTACATCTTGTTCTGCCCATAGGGGCAGACCTGGACTAGTTATTCTATTGTGGACATTTATATTACCTGCCCCTAGAGGCTGCTGTTGCGCACTTTTCTGGGACTTCTCATTATGTGCTCGTTATTCTACACCTGTGCTCTAGGGTTATCTGTCCCATGATTCCGGAGCACAGGTGTGGGTAATTGCTTTCTGTTTCCTGTGTTTTAGTTTGCTGTGCTCTGCTGTGTCCCAGAATCTGCCTCCACTTGTCTCCATTCCGTGTTGCTCTTTCAGGTTCCTTCTTTATGTTGTTTATCTCTGCCCTTTGTACCAGTGTCTGTACCTGTACCTGATACCTATTATTTCTCACCTTTGTATCTTAAAATCTCATACTTGTATACCCGATATGCAGGAAGTACCTTAAAAAACCTATGTTGCAAAAAGAGGTACTATAATTGCGCACACCATTAATCTTTCAGAGTCAGTTGAGGTTATAAAATGTATTTTTTATTTTTACTGCAATTAAAATATTAATGCATTGCATGCATTGAACCAAGCACGTTTGTATCAAGCAAAAAACGGTTTCTGTTTTTAAATAGGTCTTTTTCTGATTGGTCATCAGGGATATTTAAACCAGCACCTGTGTTCACATCTACACACCCTTTGAGAAAGCCATTGAATGCGAAACATGTGTCAGGGTTACACCTTCTCTGACCAGACAGGGACTGCATGTGGAGGAGACGGCTCAGAAGCCCGTAGGACCTGATGAATTACCGGGCGGCCGCCCGCCCACGTGCTGTAATGGAGAGCGATGGTCACATCGCATAGTGTGTCATGTTATGAAGTATTATGTGCTAGTGAGGGCTAGTTAGGAAGGGCCAGTTACGGACACGGAAGGGGGAAGCGTGGTCTTGCGACCACTATTATTTGGATTAAGGGCCAGCTTTGCTTTTATATTTAGGGCAAGTTATACCTCTTATACGTCTGCTCATATATTCATGACTTTGTCAGAGATGTTTTTTGCTTGATACAAACGTGCTTGGTTCAATGCATTAATATTTTAATTGCAGTAAAAATAAAAAATAAATGTTATAACCTCAACTGACTGAAAGATTTATAGTGTGCGCGGTTAAACAATTATAGTACCTCTTTTTGCAACATAGGTTTTTTAAGGTACTTCCTGCATATATGTTCTAATATTAGTTGCACCCATTTATCTTGACAGGTGTTTATTTATTTATGATTGTGCAGTCCTCTTTTTTTTTTACTTGTATACCCTGCCTGATATCTGTTATTTCACACCTGTGTATTACCTGTAATCTGTTACTTGCACTTGTGCATAGTGATTCTCTGTTTTTTCTGTACTGTTCTGTTCTCTGCAATAAACCTTTATCTCTTATATTGTATCTGTAATCCTTGTATCAAGCCTCAGGTATTCATAAGAAATCCAAGGACTGTCCACTGCCAGATTGATGATCTGTGGAAACCATGGCCTCCTGGGCCTGTAAGGCAGGATCACTAAGAAGTCTGCATTTGAAGCCATAATCTTGTTTATTACCTTCTGTATGAGAGGAAACAGTGGGAATATGTAGCCTAGCCGGCAGTCCCATGTCTGGGACAGAGAGTCCACTCTGCACGCCTCTTGGTCTCGGAACCTGGAAATTTTTTTTGTTACCTTCCTGTTCCTGGACATAGCCATCAAGTCTATGTCCAGCATTCCCCATTTGTCTGCTAGTTCCTGAAATGTGGCCGGGTCTAACTCCCATTCTCCTGGCTGGATCGCTCTTCTGCTCAGAGAATCTGCGATTACCTTTATTTTGCCTGCTATATAGACTGCGAAGATGTCTGTCAGTTCCTGTTCAGCACACATCAGAAGAATAGCTGCTTGGTTTATCAATGCTTGACTTCTTGTTCCATCCTGATGATTTATGTAGGAGACTACCGCCTTGTTGTCGGAATGTATTACCACTGTGCAGTGTTTTAGTGTTTGATGAAAGTGATGGCAGGCTTTTATCACCGCTCTCATTTCCCTTATGTTGGATTGCACTCTGCTAAGTTGTGCGTTCCACCCTCCTTGAGTGATAAGAGATTTGCATGTCGCTCCCCATCATAGTGTGCTGGCGTCTGTTGTCACTAAAATGGGATCCTGAGGTCTGAAAGGGCGTCCCTTCTGCAGATTGTTTCTTGTCGTCCTTTCTTACTTGTTTCAGAATGGAAATCAACTGAAGTCTGTTGGCCAGGTCCTTGTCCCATTGACGCAAGAAGCAGGCTTGCAAAGTTCTCAAATGGGCTTTTGCCCATGGGACCGCCTCTATGGAGGCCGACGTGAGACCTAGTAGCTGCATGCAGTCTTCCACTGATATCCAGGGTCGACTCCTCAGCTGAAGGACTTTCTCTGAAAGGTTGAGGATTCTTTCTGAAGGAAGAAAGATTTTCTCTAGGGCTGTATCCAGTAGGACCCCTAGATATTTTAGCCTTTGGGTCGGTTGCAGATGAGATTTTTCCCAGTGTCTGTATCACCTTGTCCGTATGTTCCCAAGACTGGCTGAGAGAATTTGCTGCCACCAGAAGGTTGTCTAGGTAGGCCCAGACCATAATCCCTTCGGCTCTGAGATTCGCTATTAAAGGTATAAGAACTTTCATGAAGGTCCTTGGGGAGGTCAAAAGGATGAACGAGAGAGCTATGTACTGAAAGTGTTGGTTGAATATATGAAACCTCAGATACTTCTGGTATAGAAGAAGGATGGGGATGTGCAGGTAGGTGTCCCTGAGGTCAATTGAGGTTAAATACATATTTCTGTACAGACCAGGAAGATTCGTCCTGATGGATTCCATCTTGAAATGTCTTGCCCAAACTGCTCGATTTACTTCCCTGAGGTTCAGAATTACCCTGAAGCTCCTGGACTGCTTCCTTACAATGAAGATTCTGGAGTAGCATCCCCTCCCTTGTTGACTTAAGGAAACCTTGGTAATTACCTTTTGCTGAAGAAGGCTGTGAAGATTCTCCTTGAAGGCTTGGGCTTTTTCTGGATCTTGTGGTATTCACGATTTTCTGAATGCCTCCTTCAGGGGGCCTGTTCTGAATTCCAGGATGTATCCTCTGGTAACGATATCCCGGACCCAGAGATCTGTAGTTGATAGGGACCACTGGCTTGCAAAGTTCTTTAGTCTTCCCCCTACTGCCAGAAGTGGAGAGGGGTTCGAAGGTATGGCGTCATTGGGTGGGAGGATGAAAAAAAGCTGTTCTTTCATCCTTTATTGAAGTGAAAGTTTTGTCTGGTGACTCCCTGTTGAAATCGTCGGAGGTAAGATCTGCCTGGTCTGTAAAGTCGCACATCTCTGGCCTCTGCATGCGATGGTCTGGTGCTTCTGGAATTATACGACTTCCTACTAGATCTTTTTTTGTGGTAACCATGGTGACTTACCCCCGGAGATCTTTGAAATAATCTTATCCAGGTTGGGACCGAAGAGGTAATTATCGGCAAAAGGTATCGCCACTAGTCTAGCCTTGGACTGGGCATCCACCGCCTAGGGCTTCAGCCACGGTGCTTTCCTGGTGGCTGTAGTGGCTGCCATAGACTGGGCTGTAAGCTTGACTGCATCCATTGAAGCTGCACAGATTAATTCAATTCCAAGCTGCATATCTTGTACAATTTTTACTAGTTCGCTGCGCTTGATTCTATCTGTAATACTTCGTTACTCCACACCCTGAGGAAAGTTACTGCAGTGGCAATCTCTGGCTTCAAAGTTGCGCCCTGGATGACATGCTGTTTTTTGAGGGACACCTCCACCTTTCGTTCCATCTAGTCCCTGAAGGTGTTTGCGTCTTCCATTGGTAGGGTCGTCCTTCTGGAGATCCGTGAAATGGCAGCGTCAATTTTGGGGGAGTCCTCCCACCACTTGGAATCTTCTGATGCAAATGGGTAAATCTTTGTACATTTATTCAGAGAAATTACCTTCTTGTCTATGATAGAGTCATTGAAAGTGATGGCAGATAAGAGCCACATGGCCCATCTAGTCTGCCCAGTTGTTTATTTAAAACTACACTGACCCTAGACTCTATTTACCTTCAATTTAGTTTGAGATTTAGGATATCATTATATTTATCCCAAGCATGTTTAAACTGTTCTACTGTGTTAGCCTCAACAACCTCAGATGGGAGGCTATTCCACTTATCTATCACCCTTTCAGTGAAGTAATTTTTCTGTACTAAATTGGCCAGTTTTTCCTCAGTTTGTGCTTTTGCTGCCCTGATAACCTTTTTTGCATCCTTGGGCCTGATCCAGACCTACGCTCGAGTGCGTTTTTACGCCAATCATAAGCATAAAAACGGCTTTTTGTACTAACGGCGCATGCCCGGGACAGATTTTACGCTGAGATATTCTGAGCGTATGAGCCATGGGCGTATTAGCTTTGTATTAACGCTGGAGGGGGCATGCCTGCCTTACAAAATCCGTAACTACGTGCCGAGGGCAGGGTGAGGCATTTAAATTGTACAGTATGAGCGTGCTAAATGTTGTAACTACGCAATGACCATACGGACGCCCGCGGTTACAAACAGAAAAGTTAGGGTAGGGTTTGCCGAGCGTATAAAAGCAAAACTTAGTACGACCAAGGGGAGTTCCTATTGCCGTGCATCAAAGGTATGCCAGCGTTGCTATACACACCACCGTAGGTCTGGATCAGGCCCCTTCTGCTTTGCAAAATACTGCTCCCTGTCATCATTATTTTGAGTTTGCTTATAATTCCGAAAAGGCCTTTTTTGCTTTAACTATGCTTGCTACCTCTTTTGTTAATAATGCATTTTTAAAATTTCCCCACTGCTCCTTTACTCCTTTTGTGTGCCTCACCTCTGCCAAAGAATCACTAACACATTTCGTCATTCCCGCAAAATCTGCCTTCCTAAAATTTAGCACCCTTGTCTTTGTGTGGCACGTGTCTCTCTCAGTCATTATACTAAACCATACTGCTTGATGATCACTGGATCCTAGGTTCTCATCCATACTTACTTCTGAGATTCTGTCACCATTTGTAAGTACCAAGTCTAAGATGACCTCTTTACGAGTGGGCTCTCTCATCAGTTGCTTGAGGGACGCTCCCTGTAATTAAATTAAAATGTCCCCACTTCTAGTGGAGCTTGCTGAAGACTCACCTTAGTTTACATCAATTTTTCCTACTCTGTCCTTCCTAAATACATTATATCCTGGTATAGCTAGGTCCCAGTCATGATTTTCATTGCACCATGATTAGGTGATTTCTACAATATTTAGATTTAGGTTGCATTATGAATCTCCTATTCCTCTGTTTATTATTATGGCTTGATATGTTTATATTGTTTTTTTCTGTTTTCCTTTCCCTTAGTTGCTGCTGCTATGCTATCTGTCACACAATGCTTCTTGGTTGGGGGAGCAGCTATTTTCATTATTTGCATCACTGCCCCCCTCTAATAGTTTAAATGGTTTCTTTCAAATATATCAAGGGTTGTGACCGGCTAGAGGAGGGTGGCATTTTTCAGAGAAAGAGGTGTAATAGAACATGGGGTCATGCAATTAAACTGAAGGGTGGTAGATTTATAGGAAATGTGTGGAAAAATGACTTCACTGAAAGGGTGATAGATAAGTGGAATAGCCTCCCATCTGAGGTGGTTGAGGCTAACACATTAGAACAGTTTAAACATGCTTGGGATAAATATAAGGATATCCTAATTCTCAAACTAAATTGAAGGTAGATTCTAGGGTCAGTGTAGTTTTAAATAAACAATTGGGCAGGACTAGATGGGCCACGTGGCTCTTATCTGCCGTCACTTTCTTTGTTTCTTTGTTTCTATGCTGATCCCAGACATGCCTCAGAATACAGAATACACAAATGTTTTGAACCCATCTGTGGGTGATCATATGGTTTCAAATTATAACCTTTTCAGTGAAGTTCATTCTTCCTTGCAGGAGTCCCTGGTGTAGTGTCATATGATCCTAACACCAGTATACTGCTAATAATTTATATCAATCTACAGTATTTCATGAGAAGCCATTGATACCTATTTTGTGGGATATATCATTAATTATTATTTATTAGAATTGTGGTTAAATAATCAGGGTTTAGTTAATCAGATATTAGTTAGCTTTGGTAATTCAGTCCCCCCAAGTGTGACCTGGGTGCTACTTGCGAGGGGGAAGCAAGGGGTGTCCCATAAGAATTACTAGTCATGAACTGATCATCTATCTTGCAGAATGTTCATATTATATTTACATTTTATTGTAGCTATATCATTATTTTAATTTGTCTTGAACATGAGAAGTAATTTTTGTCTATTTCTATTAAACAGTTTTTACTTCACTATAAAAGTGTTACAATGGGTCCCTCTGCTAATAACCAGGCACATATTCTTTATAACACTGATATTGTTTTTAATTAATTAACAGTCTAAGGTCCATTAAATAAAAGATTTATGGCCATGGCATGCAGATTTTAAATGTGTGTTGCACAAGAAAGATTAAACTTGATATGTTATGCCATTAACATGAGTTATTCATTCCAAATGGCCTGCAATTTCTATCTGCTAAATCAAATTTATAATGAAAGGCAATTAAGTAATATTTTGTAGACTAGATTTAATATAATTGTATGCAGATACTGAAATAACAAACATTTTTCAATGACCTCTATTTTTGCGTAAATATTATTACACTGCATAAAAAGTCTATTCATGAAAATAATACTAACTTCTTGCCATGTATAGCAATAGAGCAAACTCTCATGCTAATAGCTGCAAGTTATAATACTTATTGTGATAAGTGAATTTTAGAATTCAGTTTTGAATATTTCAGATACACTTACTTAATACAGTAGATGCCTTGTATATCTTCAACCTGAAAAGAAAATTAACTAGACCAACATGTGCATGAAAAAAGTCATGTGATTCTCTTTAAACTTCCCATGTTTGATGAACCGGCAAAACGCTGCAACCTACCTTAGTAACATGCGACACAATAAAACACATAGCACCTTAAAGAGATAACTAGATGCTGGAATGTTTATTATAAAATTATAAGGGGGGTTACATAATAAATAGTTTAATTTGAATTTTTAAGCCTTAAATTTTGTAGGGGGTGACACAAAGCATAATAGCACGTATAGCAAATAACAAATATCAAAATCAGCTCAGCTCCAGCTTCAACTTCTACCTCAGCGCAATGACTGGAAATCGGCAAGACTCAGCGACCGCTCACAGCCTTTAATTATCCATGTGACACAGGATCTGGACTCCTCCCAACAAACAACAGACCTGAGGAGCGTTGCAGGTCATGCCTGCTCACAAACAGGGATTCATTTCCTCTTAATTCAGCCCACACTCCTTCTATTTTAGCAAAGTCCCAGAACTAGTTACGCCCCTAATGATAACAGCTTTGTGACATGGTAATAGGCCACACAATTAGTAGTGCAAGTAAATGCTTTTATTTGAGAGTTGTCTGATTTTTATATTATTCACCAGATCAGGTGCAGTTTTTTATAATGCTTAAATAAAAGTTTACAAATTCTGGTCATTCACAGTTTTAGATTTATATATTAATCATTGTATATGACTATTATTATAGAACAACATATTTAAAATATTATAGATTAAAAAAATGTGTTACCTTTAAACATTATGGTCCGTATTCACCTAACTCACTGGTGCAGCCAATAACCTGCCCCCGGTTTAGGTACATTATGGCACTTAAGAGTGGCATAGAGCTACCTTATGTTACCATGTGTAGTTTCCATCTTAAGAACGAAACTCTGCAAGGACAAGTCCCCCCCCCTCCTTGGCTAATCTAAACCCCTCCCACTTCTACCTAAACACTCCCCGATGCAGCATTAGGCAACCTCCTTCTAACTAAACTACTCTGTGTGGTCTTAAAAGACCACATGGAGGCAATCTACGTACCTAACTGGTACGTAGATTGCCTAAACGACCTACTACACATGCGTAGTAGGTCATTTCACCCACGTAAGTACTTTAGGCAGGGACTTGTGAATTGCACTTAGTTACATACGTATGGAGGGGTGTGGTTTTTATCCGTACAGTAGAAGTTACGTGAAAGTGGGCGGGGGAGGCATTTAAATGGGAATTTGAGGGTGTGGTTAGATAAATATGCACGTACTGTACGTAAGTAACATACACGTGTAAGTATACATGTAGAGTTAAGGGTGTCCTATGGAGGCAGAAGTCACCAAAAAAACCCGTCCGGCTGATGGGAGTGTCATGGGTGTTGCCTTGCTATGTGTGTGTGTAAAAACGCGCATGTAGTAAATACGGATTTGTGAATCCGGTCCTGGTTTACCAATTAGAATATATAACATTTTGTGTGCTTTGTTTTCAGTGGTAATTATTGGTTATTGTCTATACAATGGTGCACGCATCAAAAGCATCTGGAGCCAATAAATGCTTCAGTATCCTCAATCCTACCCTCCCATTGGAGCAGGTTGAGCATGTTTTCTGACAAATATAGTCTAAAAATTAATTATCAGGATTGTTTTCATTTTCTGATTATTAAAAAAAAGTCCCTCTGTAGATAATAATTAATTAATTGGGGTGATAACACCTAATATAAAAAAAATTATTAAATAATGATACATTAGGTAAATAAATAATATCCAACAAAATTCATACAATAAATCTCAAACCAGTTTTGAAAAGTGTATATAGGAAACCTGATATAAATATTCAAAATTAAAATTCCATAATCATGCTGTATCCAAAAGGAAAAAATGTACCCAGAAAGAGTGCCTCTAATACCGTGTTCACACTGAAGCCCCGGCAAAGTCCCGGGTTTTTGGCTCAGTGTGAACGGGGTATAAGTGAAACTGTAGATAATAATAAATTAGTGCAGTGGTAACACCTACTATAAAAAGGATTAAGTGCTATATACCCTTGGTAAATAAATAAAGTCCTGCAACATTCATGCAATAAATCTCAAGCCAGTTAAAATATATAAAAGTATCCAACAGATGGATCACTCAACATAAACACTGTCCCGGCAACTTATACAAGGATTAAATAGACTCACCGTTCCAATGGCTTTAGAGAGGAAGTCCAATGTAGTTCTGGCAGTTCTTTAATAGTAATCTAATCTTGCAGCCCGGGTAACAAGGAGTCCTAATAATAGGATTATGGAGGGACTTGATGGCTGCAATTCAGATGTCTCAATTGCTGATATGATGATCGCCAGAGGATATTTATACAGTAGGATGGAGCAAAAATCAGTTCTTGAAAATTAAATACTGGATTAGTCCCTGGGTACTCTCACAGCGGCTATATTATCCAGTCTGTCATAGGTTATATAGGGGATCAATGGTGATGTGCATTTTCAACAGTACATTGAAGAAGATGGATCTGCCTCCCTGTTTCTCACGGGAAGATTTAGATCCATGACCAAAGCTCCCAATGTCTTTAATCAAGTCCTCATAAGCAAGAAGACTTCTGAAAAGTATTATTTTCTTTTTTATAATACTTTTTGAAGCACTATTATGGAAAGAAATACTTAATTAGGACAGTATTTTGAGACATATGAATACAATGGCAAAAGTACCGGAGTTCATGGACAAAACACATAAGCGGGCCAACCTTTAGCACTTTTAGCACTTAACTGCACATTTAACCTTTCCTTCGGCACGGGCATTTACCACTAAAGTCTAAAAAAGGATATTCTTTCTCCGGTCATCTGGGCAGCCTGGGGGCCCCATTGAATCAAGAGGGCAATTTATCAACCTCAGGAGACCCTAATACTGGGTGGTTGCAGGGCCGGCCTTCCGTATAGGCATTATAGGCGAATTGCCTAGGGCGGCAACTCACCTGAGGGGCAACACAAAGCCTGTGTTGCTGTCCAGACCATTCTTTAAACACTCTGTGGTGAGCAGAAGAAAATTGATGCCAGGAGTTCTGACTGAGCACCGGAATAATCTCTCTACCCTGCGGTGTCTGATTACATCATTCTGAATCAGTGTGACTCAGATGATCTAATCAGACGCTGCAGGGGAGAGACAAAGAGAGACTGAACTTCCTGCTTGCTAATTGGTCTGACTCACTGTCTGTCAAAGCAGTGAGTCAGTGTAGGTGATGTCTCACACAGTTAAGACATGGTTGCCGACTTTTTGCAGCTTCTCTCCGGGAGATTCCGGAGAGAAGCTTGCGCCGCTCGCGGGGGGCGGGGCTTAATGACGTGATTTATGCAAATCGCGTCATTAGGCTCCGCCCCCTGGCTCATACGGCCCCGTTTTTACTTAAGTTAGGGGTCGGGACGGTGCTTAATGCCGCAAATTGCGTCATCAAGTCCCTTCCTGTGCCTAGCAACACTAGTATACTAGTGTTGCTAGGCAGGGGGGCATGGGGTCACTTGCGGGAGATTTGCTGGCTTTCCCGGGATACCGGGAGTACTGCCCGAATTTCGGGAGTCTCCTGGACATTCCGGGAGGGTCGGCAACCCTGGGCATACTGTAATATCAGATGAATGAAGTAACAAATAACCAGCAGCTCACAATATATAACTAAGAAAATGTAAACACAAAAGCCCATGCTGGAGAAAAAGCTGTGTGAATGTAAAAAAGTATTTTATGACCCTGGACCTGATTCAGAGACTGAAAATAAGTAAGGAAAGTTACTCCTGGGCAAACCCATGTTGATTTCAGGGGGAGTCAAGTTAATTGTGTTCTTTGCATGCAGGGATATATCTTTGTTTT